>WNGS01063839.1:278840-293484 GCA_020271785.1 Procambarus virginalis | reverse complement strand
AATGCTTCTACCTTTCCTCGTAGCTCTTACCCTTCAGTTCTGGGAGCCACTTAGTAGCATGTCTTTGCACCTTTTCCAGTTTGTGTTGATGTGCTTCTTAAGATGGGCACCAAACAACAGCTGCATATTCTAGCTTTGGCCTAACAAAAGTCATGAACAATTTTCTTTAGTATATCCCCATCCATGTATTTAAAAGCAATTCCTGAAGTTAGAAAGCATGCATAGGCTCCTTGCCCAATATTCTTTATGTGGTCTTCAGGTGATAGTTTTCTATCTAGAACCACCCCTAGATCTCTTTCTTTATCAGAGTTCTTTAAAATTTCTCACATAATATATAGGTTGTGTGGGGTCTATGTTCTCCTATTCCACATTCCATAACATGACATTTATTAACATTAAATTCCATTTGCCAAGTGGTGCTCCATATACTTATTTTATCCAGGTCTTCTTGAAGGGCATGACAATCATCTAAATTTCTTATCCTTCCTATTATCTTAGCATCATCAGCAAACATGTTCATATAATTCTGTATACCAACTGGTAGATCATTTATGTAGACAATAACATCACTGGTGCAAGAACTGAACCCTGTGGTACTCCACTTGTGACATTTCTCCAGTCCGATACATTGCCTCTGATCACAGCCCTCATTTTTCTATCAGTCAGAAAGTTTTTCATCCATGTTAGAAGCGTACCTGTCACTCCTCCAATATTTTCCAGTTTCCAGAACAACCTCTTATGTGGAACTCTGTCGAAAGCCTTTTTTAGGTCCAGATAGATGCAGTCAGCCCAACCATCTCTTTCCTGTATATCTCTGTTGCTCGATCATAAAACTGAGTAAATTCGATACACAGGATCTACCAGATCGAAAACCATACTGTCTGTCTGATATTATATCATTTCTCTCCAGGTGTGCTACCCATTTAGTTTTAATTATTTTTTCCAATATTTTGACTATTACACTTGTCAATGATACCGGTCTATATTAAGGGGGTCTTCCCTGCTTCCACTCTTGTAAATTGGAACTATGTTAGCCTTTTTCCACACATCAGCTACAACTCCTGTAAACAGGGATGCCTGAAAGATCAGTTGAAGAGGGATGCTGAGCTCAGGTGCACATTCTCTCAGAACCCATGGTGAAACTCCATCTGGACCAACTGCTTTGTTCTTATTTAGCTCTTTGAGCATTTTTTCCACTTCGTCTCTAGACACCTCTATGTGCTCTATGTTGTTCTCTGGAATTCTTATTGTATCTGGTTCCCTGAAGATTTCATTTTGTACAAACACACTTTGGAACTTTTCGTTTAATGTTTCACATTTCCTTTTCATTTTCCGTGAATCTATTTCCCATTTTCAACCTCTGAATATTATCCTTTACCTGCAATTTGTTGTTTATGAATTTATAGAATAGACCTGGTTCTGTTTTACATTTGTCTGCAATCCCTTTTTCAAAATTTCTTTCTGCCTCTCTCCTCACTGCCGTGTAGTTGTTTCTCGCATCTTTGTATCGCTGGTATGATTGGGGGTTTGGCCTCTTCCTGTATTGATTCCATTTTTGTGGTGTGTGTGTGTGTGTGTAATTACCTAAGTGTAATTACCTAAGTGTAGTTACAGGATGAGAGCTACGCTCGTGGTGTCCCGTCTTCCCAGCACTCTTTGTCATATAACGCTTTGAAACTACTGACGGTCTTGGCCTCCACCACCTTCTCCCCCAACTTGTTCCAACCGTCTACCACTCTGTTTGCAAAAGTGAATTTTCTATATTTCTTCGGCATCTGTGTTTAGCCAGTTTATATCTATGACCTCTTGTTCTTGAAGCTCCAGGTCTCAGGAAATCTTTCCTGTCGATTTTATCAATTCCTGTTACTATTTTGTATGTAGTGATCATATCACCTCTTTTTCTTCTGTCTTCTAGTTTTGGCATATTTAATGCTTCTAACCTTTCCTCGTAGCTCTTACCCTTCAGTTCTGGGAGCCACTTAGTAGCATGTCTTTGCACCTTTTCCAGTTTGTTGATGTGCTTCTTAAGATATGGGCACCAAACAACAGCTGCATATTCTAGCTTTGGCCTAACAAAAGTCATGAACAATTTCTTTAGTATATCCCCATCCATGTATTTAAAAGCAATTCTGAAGTTAGAAAGCATAGCATAGGCTCCTTGCACAATATTCTTTATGTGGTCTTCAGGTGATAGTTTTCTATCTAGAACCACCCCTAGATCTCTTTCTTTATCAGAGTTCTTTAAAGATTTCTCACATAATATATAGGTTGTGTGGGGTCTATGTTCTCCTATTCCACATTCCATAACATGACATTTATTAACATTAATTCCATTTGCCAAGTGGTGCTCCATATACTTATTTTATCCAGGTCTTCTTGAAGGGCATGACAATCATCTAAATTTCTTATCCTTCCTATTATCTTAGCATCATCAGCAAACATGTTCATATAATTCTGTATACCAACTGGTAGATCATTTATGTAGACAATAAACATCACTGGTGCAAGAACTGAACCCTGTGGTACTCCATTTGTGACATTTCTCCAGTCCGATACATTGCCTCTGATCACAGCCCTCATTTTTCTATCAGTCAGAAAGTTTTTCATCCATGTTAGAAGCGTACCTGTCACTCCTCCAATATTTTCCAGTTTCCAGAACAACCTCTTATGTGGAACTCTGTCGAAAGCCTTTTTTAGGTCCAGATAGATGCAGTCAGCCCAACCATCTCTTTCCTGTAATATCTCTGTTGTGTGTGTGTGTGTGTGTGTGTGTGTGTGTGTGTGTGTGTGTGTGTGTGTGTGTGTGTGTGTGTGTGTGTGTGTGTGTGTGTGTGTGTGTGTGTGTGTGTGTGTGTGTGTGTGTGTGTGTGTGTAAATCACGAAAAATAAACACGTGATTAAAAATGTGACAATGTCAGACCACGGAGGAAAATTGAAACAGGAATTTCCTTAAGTACTTTCGTATATTAATACATCTTCAGGAGTGGTGGTTTTACAGGTCGCGTACTGGACATAAATAGGCAGGAGAGAATGGTGTAGCGAGGTGAGGTACAATAAGTGGACACAAAAATGAGCAGCACAAAAATTGCAGAGGGCTTATTGGCCCATCCGATGCAGCTCCCATTCATAACCACACACAAGCCCACACATGGATAATCATAGCATAAGATAGTAAATATTTACAATAAATTAGTGAGACAAATGTGTTCCAATGATCCTACTTAAATCGCCCTTTATATTTTGTGTTATTATATCTATTAAAAATGGTTCTTGGTTATATAAACCACTGCTAATGTTCAAATTACTTTCTTTTGTGATCTGTATCAAAGCAGATTCAATTATGTTTCTGTTATAGGTGCTTTTACAATTCGTTATTGAAGAAGCCATCTCCCAATCAATTTGGTGAGCATCTTCTGACAGATGAACAAACAAAGCATTAGACAATTGGCCATGTCTTATAGAGTATTTATGTTGCGAAATTCTACATTTCAAATCTTTAGATGTTTGCCCAACATAGAACTTATTACAATCTTTACAAGGTATTTTATAAATGACACAATTATCACTACGAGGACTGTTTCTAACTAATAGCTTACCAACAGTATTTTCATAGCTAAACAATACATGTATATCAAAAAGTTTCAAGGCCTTGACAATATTCTCAAACCCAGAGAAATATGGTAAACATAACACATTCTTTGTGCGAATTATTTCTCTGCATATATTATTATAATATGTACGACGTGCTTTGCTGCGGCAAACTTCCAAAAAATTGTGGGTAACAAAGCTTGTTACCCACTGTTACCAATATTTGAGTTTAAGAATATTGATTCAATTGGTCTCAAGCTTTGTTACCCAATGAATTTTTTGGAAGTTTGCCTTAGCAAAGCACGTACATACAACAATAGTTTCACCAGAACAGGAGTTTGTTTTTGGGGTTTGTTTCTTTGCTTCTCAAAGAACAGAGGGAGGGGGGGGGGCCTGTGGTGATCCTGCCCAGAAAGGTCCTGCAAGGGCTCAGGGTTCCTTTGGTCGTCATAAGTCAGTAGTGCCAGATTCAGGAGCCGGCCGTCTGGTCAGTGCAGTGTTCACTATGAGCAATGGTCGGGCTTTCATAAGGATTGTTGGGCATTTCGCAGTTCGCTCCGTTGACGGGGTGATAGGGAGAAGGCTCGTGCTGTTTACTATTGCCTGGTCTCGCATTTCGGGTCGTTTCCTCCAGGCCTGTGGTGGCGTTGGGTAAGTTCCTCCTCCAGGCCTGCGGTGGCGTTGGGTAAGTTCCTCCTCCTTCGGGAAGATTGGGGTTGGCAGGGCAGGACTCTTTCCCTGCGCTTTGTCAGATCATCCTGGAGTGGGTTTGCTTGGGTGTGGTCAAAAGGACGGCATCCCTGAGGTGGGTTTCCCCGCCTGTTTTCAGTTCCGAAGCTGGACTGTGCAGATCTGGAATTCATTCTGGCCTTGTCCCATCTGGGTTACTGATCGGTTGCTTGAGCAGCTGTGCGGGAGTCTGAACTTCGCCGTGTGGTCCACCTGTTGGATCAGATTTGACTTCGGCAGCTGTTTTGGTTCCTTCGGGGATGTCCCTTCCGCAGCTCTTGCGATCGCTGGGTTCAGTCCCTGGGGGCCTTGCATCGGCTGCTGTATCGCCAGCTTCCTCTAAAGGTTTTTCTGGGATCTGTGCTATGGCACCTTCCCAAGCACCCGCTTGATGTGTTCATGGATGCCTCGTCTCTTGGCTGGAGTTTTGTGACCAGTGCTCACCAGGCCAACCAGGGTCGATGGGGTCCGTCCTTTTGTCAGGTCCACAGTACAGTGCGGCAATATGGCATTCGCTTCAGAGGGTTTGTGTCGCTTGCGGAGCAATGACCCGGCTCCATTTGGACTATTCCTCTGTGGTTCATTGTCTGAACCACATGGGTTTGATGCAGTCCCTGGCTCCTTACAGCTGGGCGCTTTGGGGTAATTCATATGTTGAATTTTCTCAGGCAATTGGTTCTCCTGGCGGTTAACGTTCAGGGGGTATCAAACTTCCTGGTGGACAGCTTGTCTTAGTTCATTCCCCTTTCCATGGAATGGATGTTCTATGCCAACTCATTCAGTTGGCTCAGCCGGACGTACAGGCGCCCAGAGGTGGACCTCTTCACAACGGCTTAGGTGCAGGGAGCCTCCAAGTCTCACCCAGAAAATGGCATTTCATTACATTCAACGCTGGTTTTTTTCACATTAACCACTTAACTGCGCCAACCGAGTATTCTCGGTCGGCGGGAAACTGCGCCAACCGAGAAAACTCTTTGATTTTTCGGTACCAATTTTAAATGTGTACGAGTTTGGTTGTGTACGAAATGGACTCTTAGGACCTCCAGTGAGAGGCAGCCATCTTGGAAAAATTCCCAGAATGCCCTAGGGCTGCTGGCTGGGTTAGTACTGAATGAGCAAACATGGGTGGCGCACGCGTCTCTGGCTCCCAAACACCTGTCCGACGCGGTGTTGAAATATAACGCTCTGACGGTGAAATTCAAACCTTATTGTTTGAAGAACATAAGGGTCATAATATTGGTGAAGCTAGGCGCAATAAAGACCTAACACAAAGGTCGGATGCAAGTGATACAGCACCTATGAGGATGATACAGAGAGCCTATCCAGTTGTAGCTCTGAGAGTCACCCTTGCAATCCTATGCTATCTACAATTTATTTAGAGGATACATAGATGAATCGTTTTCTGCATTCAGTGATGATGCATCTGATACAAATAGCATAGATGAACAGTTTTAGCGGCTTCCATGGTGGTGTTTTCCATAGATATTTTCAAGAATACCTGAACCTCTTCCTAACTGATGGACACTCTTTGAGGGTAGCTGAATCTCTTTCTGAATGACGGACACTGTTGAGGTGAGCTGAATCTTTTCCTGTGTGGGACCATACAAAGCGATCTTTTCAAAACTACCTTACAAATTGATCTTTTCCTATAATCTTTTCAATACTACCTTATGCTTTACAAGCTTGGTTACATACAACCTACATGTACTAAAGCCAAGGGTGTATGTGAGTGTATAATTTGCAAGCACACAGAATGAAGAAACAGGAAGTGAAAATTTATCTGTACCTGGTGCACTGAGAGTGAAGTCGTGCTGTGTACCATGGGCTACTTCATTGATTATTACTCACTTCTGAAGTACTGAGTGGGTAATACAGTGTGTTACTGTATAAATAGTGTGTGAAACTGTACATAATGTAATTTTAGTGAATTTGTAACAGGTAATATTGCGACAATAAACATTTATTGTGGACACATTACTGACACATGTATCACAGTTCCAGGGAACATTATGAACGTTCTACTGTATATATATTATAAAGGACACAAATATGCATCATATACGATAAAAAAACAAATAAAACCGCATTGAAAATACATAAAACAAATAATTGTAAATATATTTGTGGCAACATCCAGTGCTTGAATGGCCCACACGACCGTGTCTGGGTGATTCACCCACGGGCGACAAGACCCTGATGACATCACAGCACTCCTTGTCCACGTCCCCACAGCCAAAGTAAGTGGAATTTGGTATTTATTTTTACATAGACATGTTCAGGGAAGGGAATTGATCATTTTACGAAGAAAAAAGAATTTTTGGGGAACGCTTTATTTCATGCGCACCGGGGAAATTTCACAATAAACTCGGCGCAGCACAGTGGTTAAGGGGCCGTCAGTTAGTTTTTTAACCCTTTAACTGTGCAACACAACTGCAGGCCCAGGCTTCGGGTGCGCAACACGCGTCCCGGTGTTTGTATTTTTAATGTCCAATTTAAAGTTGCGGTGACGCTGGTATGGAATGGGTGGCTTGGGGCCCCAGTGATTGTCCGCCATCTCGAAAAAAATCCCAGCATGCCCCGCGCCATGGGGAGCCCCAGTTCCCAAGCAGCAACCATATCTGACGCATTGTCAACAAACTCCCATTCCTCGACGACCCGAGGTCATAAAAAACGACTCTCTGAGGAGAAAATTCGCGATATATTGTGCGACGACGGTGCTATGGATGACGACCTGGACTATGATCCAGAGAAAGATCTAACACAGAGGTCTGATATGAGTGAGGGGGAAACAGAAGTGTATGATGTGGCGAGCGTGTACGGTACACGCTCCTTGCCCGGCCTGTCTCGCCGCCCTGGGTCAACACCGTTATCACCACCACCATCATGTATGTCCCCAGATGCTAGTTCATTATTCAGTGACAGTACATGTGACAATTCTTTCTCGGCATTCAGCGACATTGGCTCCAATACGAGTAGTGTGGACGACCCCAGTACTAGCAGTGGGGGTACCTTACCTTGATACCTTGAGGTGCTTCCGGGGCTTATCGTCCCCGCGGCCCGGTCATCGACCAGGCCTCCTGGTTGCTGGACTGATCAACCAGGCTGTTGGACGCGGCTGCTCGCAGCCTGACGTATGAGTCACAGCCTGGTTGATCAGGTATCCTTTGGAGGTGCTTATCCAGTTCTCTCTTGAACACTGTGAGGGGTTTGCCAGTTATGTCCCTTATGTGTAGTGGAAGCGTGTTGAACAGTCTCGGGCCTCTGATGTTGATAGAGTTCTCTCTCAGAGTACCAGTTGCACCTCTGCTTTTCAATGGGGGTATTCTGCACATCCTGCCATGTCTTCTGGTCTCATGTGATGTTATTTCTGTGTGCAGGTTTGGGACCAGCCCCTCTAATATTTTCCACGTGTAAATTATTATGTATCTCTCCCGCCTGCGCTCAAGGGAATACAGATTTAGGCTCTTTAGTCGGTCCCAATAGTTTAGATGTTTTACAGAGTGGATTCTAGCAGTAAAGGATCTCTGCACGCTCTCCAGGTCAGCAATTTCACCCGCAGTGAAAGGGGCTGTCATTGTGCAGCAGTACTCCACTCTAGAGAGCACAAGCGTTTTGAAAAGTGTCATCATCGGTATAGCATCTCTAGTGTGAAAAGTTCTTGTTATCCAACCTGTCATTTTTTTTGCAGTTGTGACGGCTACTTTATTGTGTTCTTTAAAGGTAAGGTCTTCCGACATGAGTACACCCAGATCCTTTACATTGCCTTTTCGTTCTATGTTATGACTTGCCTGAGTTTTGTACGTGGTGGTACCAGGCGGGGTTTTGCTGCCTCAGCAACACATAGAGGCAGGCGGCAGCATGTCTCCCAGCATGACGACAGTGAGCCCTCAACATCGGGTGTTCGTGGTAGGCCTACGGTACGGAAATCTGCCTCAGCGCCAAGCATACCCTCCCGCAGCTCCAGCAGCAGCAGCAGACGACGTAGCCATGGTTTTGGTGCCCGTGGTGGTGTTGGCCGTGGTATTGGCGCCAACACCAAACTCCCTGGTGTACTTGTGTGAGAGGATTGCGCCACATTTGTCCCCCAAAATACCAACGTTTGATGATACCGACGTTGGTGTTACAGCTTTATTCCCGTATACCGGTGATGATACCGGCAGACATGGAGTATTTCCAGGCATATTTCGAAAATGTCTTCACGGCTCAACTTGTGACCGAGACAAACACATATGCCCACACCCTCATAAATGGCGGCATATTACCTGCCTTACGCCTAAGGCGATGAAAGGATACGACACTCGACGAGATGTACGTGTTTTTCTCTCTATGTATGATGATGATAACTCCGAGAAAGCTGTCGTCCAGGACTATTGGAACAAAGACAGCCTTGTTCCATCACCCATCTTCAACCAGTATATGTCGCGAGATAGGTTCCTGTTGATTCTGAGGTGCCTGCATTTCGAAAACAATGCAAACGAGGACACACACAACAGACTGTGGAAGGTACGCAAGGTATTCAGCAACCTGAGAGGGAAGTTCAGATTATTTTGTACCTGGACAGAATGTTGTTATCGACGAATCGCTTGTATTGTTCAAGGGCAGACTGGCATTCAAGCAGTACATCCCTTCCAAGCGGCATCGTTTTGGTCTCAAGTTTTTCGTGCTGTGCGATTGTGAGACTGGTATCATCCTGGACATGATCTTGTATTCTGGTACAGACGTCAACATACTAGCTCAAGATGAACATGGGTTCTCCAGCAGTGTCGTAAAAACCCTGATGGAACCGTTGCTGAACAGGGGGCATATACTGTTCACCGACAACTATTACACCAGCCCCTGTTGACCAGATACCTTCTCGCCCACAACACCGGCATATGTGGCACTGTGGAGCTCATCAGGAAGGAAATGCCAGTGTTCGGTATAGGTATAAGTGTGGGTGAGTGCCAGCTGCACAAGCGTGACAGTATGCTGTCAGTGCAGTGGAAGGACAGACACGAAGTGAATATGCTGACAACGATTCACACCGGTGCCATGTTGGACACTGGCAAGGTCCATTTTCAGACACACAACCCCATGTACAAGCCAGACTGTGTCATAGACTATAACGTGAACATGCACCTCGTCGATAAGTGTAACATGTAACACGGTGTCCTCGGACAGTACGGATGTTTTATTGCCATAATATAGTATACGTGTTCATTATACATAGGATTAGCATGTAAATACAAATAAAATGTATTTGGAACTGTGCGCAAAAAACGAACAAAAATATATTCGCGGCAACTCGCACGCCTCGCCCCTGGCGCCCCACCAGCCCCGGGAGCATACTGCACGGGCGCACGGGGAATGACGACGTCACGCCCCACCTTTTGGATCCCATAGCTGCCAAAGTAAGTACAATTTTCGAAATTCCATTGCTATACCCATATACAGGGACGGGTTTTTGACACTTTCAGAACAAAAAAGAATTTTTTCCCAAGATTTTATTTCTTGCGCACTGGGGGGGGTGTCATATTTATAGGCCGCGCAGTTAATGGGTTTAAAGTTGTTCAATTTCAACCAATATTTTTGACTAGGTGTATATGAAAAGGGCTGCAATTGTTCAAAGTTTCAGTACTGCAGCCTAAATAGAGAGGGAGATTTTTATTTTTTTTTACGAATATTACACATTTTCAAGTGTTCATAAACAACCACACCTTTCAGATATAATCATTCTATGACACTTTTCTGTCACATTCGCATATAATAAAGGATCTTGAGGAAGGGATTTTCCAAAACATCTTTAGTTTTCCTAATGCAAATAGTCAAAGTTCCCCCCCAAAATTATGCAAATATATCATGTTTATTGCTATTATAAAATCAATAAATTAACTTAGGAAGCAAAGCTTGTGCCAGATTTTAGAGACATAATACTCTACATATAAGGTGTAAGTTTTATGTAAATTGAATAAAAAATGAACGACTTATAAGAATTTTGTTACTTGATAATAAATAAGAAAATAATAAAGTCTAAGGTGCCGCCATCTGTGACTGAGGTTGACATCAACCAATTTCCTGGCCCCCCTTGGCACCCTTACAGATATACTTACGTGCAGTGAGGTGTTTAAGTTCCATGCAAATTGTCCAATAAACAAATAAGAAAAATAAAATTTAAAAAAGAAAAACAAAAAAATTGTAACTTAATTTTTTTTATTAAAACTAATTATATATTTTTTAATATATGCTATTGTGATAGCTGAGAATCATAGACATCATTTCAGTTGACACATGTGTTTAATAATCGTTTTGACCATTTTGGAAAATTTTTGACAATTCAATATTTTTTCTCCCTTCCTATTTATGCTACGATGCTGAGACTTGGACCAGATGAAACCTTTTTCATATACAACAAAACCAAAAAAGTTTGACTGAAATCGAACCAGTTTTCATTTTTTGGCATATTTGAATCTGACGGCCCCTTAAATTTCATTTGCCAAGTGGTGCTCCATACACTTATTTTGTCCAGGTCATCTTAAAGGGAATGACAATCAACTAAGTTTCTTATCTTCCCTATTATCTTAGCATCATCAGCAAATATGTTCATATAATTCTGTGTTTCATCTGGTATATCATATATGTAGACAGTGAACATTACAGGTGCAAGAACTGAACCCTGTGGTACTCATCTCATGACATTTCTCCAGTCCAATTCACTTGAGTGAACCAATGTATGAATCCTGGTGCAAAAAACAGCAAACCACCCCAAACACCACTAACCATAGGCCCTCAGAGAGAAATCAAAGACCCATGAACTATCCAGGGTGAGTTGCTCTACACAGTTGACTGGCCCTAAGAGGCAAACACCAGAACACACCAGAGAAATAGTCCATCTGTGGAGTGAGAACACACTGATTGAGCACCTAAGGATGGGCTGCTCTAAACACATGCAGCTTATAGCAAAAATTAGACGAAGTACATGCAACAAGTGAGGTTTGTAATACACACTCAAATAGCCCCCCATAGGACAGTATCCAATAGATGACCTATATTTATTGTAAAAACAAGTGGGAGCTACAGTCGGCAACATGGGAGGGCTGTATCCACAGACATCAGCAACAGGACTGAAGTAAAGAAGGCATGGAAGCCTGTAGCTCCCTTGTGCCTGCAATCTGTTTGTGACCATTTACACTACGGGGTTTAAGCTAGTTTTGAGCAAATCATTTAGGTCCCATTGAATTGTCTGTGGAGTTGTTGAGCTGTTTTGACTTTTCATTTTCTTTGAAGCTTGCAGTTATCCATATTGGCATATTCTATCTTTTTTTTGGTGAAGGTGATCATAACAATCCCCTGCTCACTGTACTTCTGTGAGTGGGGGACAGATTCTGGCTCTGGTCCCTAGTAGGCCACAGAGGATTCCTATGGCTGATGTGACTCAGAAAGTAGAGTCATCACAGCAAGATAACTACAAGGAGCCATCAAGAGACTCCTCCAGACAAGTGGACTCATTTCGCATCAAGTCTTCTGCTATTTTCCTTTCACACTAAGCCGTTACATCCAGATTTCTGATCAATTAGGTTCTGTTTGAGTGAGACTTCACTGTTATGTTAAATTAAGCATAATTAAATCCCTTTAAAAATAAATAGCAATTATATTATTAGTGCCACTCGTACGCTTCCAAAGTTATAGATAGTGAGTAATTTTAATACAATTTAATAGTGTAATATATATACTAAATACCTTTATAGATGTTGACGCGGTCATCTGAATGTGTGTACTTGAAGGAAACAGCTGCATGATGAGACTCCAGCACACTCAGGTCATTGTAAAGAATAGCTAACTCATTGTCGGTATTGCATAGGAAAGCACTGAAAAAAAATTGTGTACTGTTAATAACGATAATTAGGTAGTTAGAGCAGCTTTTCTAAGACTCTCATAACAACACTAACATAGAAGAAGCAAAGACAAAATAAAATTTGTTTTGGTCTCTAATTTGAGATGGGAACCTCATTCACTTGACAATTTTGAATTTCATTTTCTTTAACCTAATACTCTATTTTCAGAGAATAACCTGTTTCTGTCTACAGTATACTATTTAGTGTTTTCGTTTCTACCTAACCCTTAAAGTGCGCATCGCATCTTATGAGTGCTTTGACCGATTGCAGTAAATGCGCATCACGTCATATGATGTGTTGGAGTACTACGCAAGATTTAAACGGCCCGCGGATACACGGGGTCACCACACCTTCATCAGGGCTCTTGTAAACAGACGCCATTTTAAAAAAAAATCGTGGGCCAAATTCCCGGGTGTTACTGGGCCTCAGTATTGAGTGAGCAACCAAGCCTGACGCACGCAGCATGAGCTAACAGCACTGCTGTTCAGCTTGTGACCACAGCATCGCCTAAAAATGCCAAATATACTTGTTCATGCTATTATGTAGCGATGATATTATTACAGAAGACCCCTGACTGTGATAAAACTGACCAGGGTTCTGATAATAGCAGGATTGTGAGTGATATTTAGCGCTGTGCGCCACTGGAGGGAGGAGTAATGCTGTGGGAGGGGAGGGTAGTGGCGATGTTGTCTTCTGACTGCTGTGTAGCACACCTTTTATTGACTGCACTCTAGCCATACCAGCATAGTGGTTCGCTATAGTGAACACAAATGTAGATACTTATATATAACGTGTGTATAGAGGGTATAAACAGCAAGAGATAGGTTGGAGCCGCCATTTTGGTGAGGGTAGGTGGCGTCATCTGCGACGACACCTATCGATGTTGTTTACTGGTTACCATATGGTCTTTGGGCACCATACCAGTTTATTTGTACAAGTATGGTGAATAAACAGGTAGATATATTATAATGTGTGTATATAGCGTAATAACACACACATATTGTTGGAGAAATATTAATGCGTCTGGCCTTGAGGGTGATAGTGTTAGTGTAGTGTTTCCACCACAAGAATTATTAGGTGCATGAATTAATTCATCTGTAATAAAGCACGAGTGAGTGAAGGTGGCAGCGAGGGAGAGCAGCAGCTGATGTGTAGCCATGCTTGGCGCTGTCACTCAGCATGCAACTTAGTGGTTACGTTATGGTGAACACAATGTATAACTTATATATAATGTCTGTATTAGTGGAATAAAAGCAAAAACAGTATGGTGGGAGGAGAATGTGGGCGAGTGATGGTGTTGAGGGAGGGAGTGAGTGGTGGCTGGTACACGGCGGTCACTCCTCGTACTTTTTGACTCATAATAGCAATTAGTGGTTCGTTATAGGTGAACAAATATGCAGACTCTTATATATAACCTGTGTTATAGTGTAATAACTGACAAAGTATTTGTTCACTGTTGATGAACATAATTGAATCACAATATGCACACCATATTTTTGAGTACAGCGATGATTCACTCATTTGATTATATAAATATATCACACTACACACTATTGAATAATATTACAGCAAAAAAAAACTATGAAAAATCAATCAGAGACATTGAAATAATTAGGTAATTATATCTTTGTGGCAACTCTGCCTGACAGCTGGCGATCAACAGACCGCCTGGGACGCAGCTGAGTCAGCGCCTGTTTTGCCAGACTTCCCCGCCCTATAGCAGGCAATATATGCCACTTATGATTTTTTATTATTTTTCCCATGATCAGTGAACACAAATTAACAGGTTGGAAGAAAAAGATTTTTTTTTTTGTATGCGCCTGTGGGTGTCAAATGGTATATAGCCATGCGCCATTTAGGGTTATATCTTGTGCTAACATCGTTCTTTTGGTATCTTGTGTTCGCAATTAAATTCCATAGCAAGATGTATATAGCATATATGTCCAAAAGCCTGGCGAGACTCCCCACAGCAAGCCTAAGTTACCCATGAACAGAGCACCAATTGCACCACCACAAACCTAATGTGAATACTCATTTCAGTGTGATCCAGCAATTTTCATGTACATCGTTCGTTTAGTATCAATTGTTCGCAAATTACAGAGGTGCAGCATTTTAAAACTAGTCTCGTATAATAATAGAGCAATAACTGGAATTTTAAACAAATTTATATTTTGGACACTCGATCGATCAAATTATTTATATCTTCCAGTGTTCTGACATCAAATTTCATTGTTACATCAGCTCGTTTTGGTATCAAATTGTTTGCAATCTAAAGGAGCGCATTTTAAAACTAATCCCATAATAATAGCACAATACATAGAATTTTAACAAATATTTTAAAATTTAAAATTTGACCCAAAAAAAAATGTTTTTTATAATCTTCCAAGTGTTCTGACATTAAGTTTTGAGTTACATCTTTCATTCCCCCTCCGGGAGGGAAATGGAGAGCTCCAGAC
>WNGS01063839.1:259447-278815 GCA_020271785.1 Procambarus virginalis | reverse complement strand
CTATTTGTGCTTTCAACCTTTATCTGTTGCTTTCCCTCGACTTCCCATTCTGTACAAGACCTTTGAGAGTAAGCTCTCATATCATTAACCCTTAAAGTGCGCATCACATCATATGAAGTGCTAGGCTTTTACCAGTCACTGCGATCACGTCATATGATGTGTTGGAGTACTACGCAAGATTTAAAGGCCCGCGGATACACGGGGTTCCCTCACGCCAGCCATCCAACCCCAATTCAGAGGCTGAATATCAAAAATGCAAAAACCTCCCACCAGAGGGAGAGAGGATTGCTATGAAGCCTCTGGAATTCACCCAGAAAATGATGTTTCATTACATTCAATGCTGGTTTTCAGTGGAGAGCGCCTCTGGCTCCCTGGAGATACCTAACCACAGAAAATAAAAGAAGGACTTACCTCAGAGGTGGCCTCCACTCATACCTCAACTCGAAGTTAAGACAACTAGCTGCAACCTGTGTCCCAAAGCGACACGCGCCCGACTAGGCCCCGGAACATTAACGAGGTAATGGGTGGCCATGACCCTGTTCGAACCCCAAAATTCTTGCGCCCTAACATCAAACCAAGACATGTTACCAAAACGGCAGCTATACCAGCAAACTTGCAAATGTCATGGGCATGATGATAAACTGCAGGCTGGTTGGACCAAATAACCCTGCAGATGACCTGGGAGGCCTGAGCCCTGGAACAGAAAAGAAGGTAAACCGGCTCAACCAAAAGCGCGTCCCTGGCCACTAAGGCCATGGCGTGCAGGTAACGGCAAAGAGCCGCAAGCGGACAATACATGATGCACCCTCGGCTGAACCATCCAAGCATCAACAACTCAAGGACCCATTCTTTGCCAGAAAAAAAGGAAAAGGATGCAAACAAACAAACCTACTGCCAGGACAGAAAGAGCTCCTGCGCTGGAGGGAAGCATGAAGTTCCCTGACCCAAACCCCAGATGCCAATGCCAACAAGAAAAGAGCCTTATCAAAACAATCCCAAACCGAAGGGGCCACCATAAACCGAGGAGAAGAGAGAAAAAGAGAGCACCCAGTCCAGTGACTAGGAAGGCTCAGGAGGCACATGAGCTGGTCGGAGTTGAAACAATGCACAAGACAGCTTGCGAAATGGAGCGGAAGTATCATGCTCCCCGAATACAAGCAGGAGCGGTTCTGCCAGCACCGCACGATATGAGTTGACAGTATTCGGCTTAAGATGATGGTCCTGAAACAGCCAAGAGAGAAAGAACAAAACAACCCCATCCAAAACCGAAGACAATCTATGATGGGACAAAAAAATGACGAAAGGACCACCAGGAAACTTCATACTGCCGCCAAGACGAAACACGCAGGTGGGACACCATCAACGAATTACCATAATACAAGTGCTCACCATACGAGCGGTGATAAACCCACATCAGAAAGATCGGAGAAGAAGATCAGAGGAGAAGATCAGAGGAAAAGATCGGAGGAGAAGATCAAACCAGCCAAATACATGACCGAACTGATCTGCTGAAAGAGGTCGGAGAGCCGAAAAGTCCCCATGTTTGCACACTGAGCAAGCAGTGCCAGAAACCATGGTTGGGCTGGCCACCAAGGAGCCAACAGGACTACTCTCCCCTGGTAAGTCTCTAACCAAGCCAGAACCCGAAGCAACAGCTGAACCGGCGGGAAGAGGTACAGGTAACCCCACCTTCCCCCCCCCCAGATGACTCGACAGAATGCAGGGGAAGAGGCCCGCCCGCCAGCCCCAACCCCCAAAGGGCGAGGAGCCACCCAATGCCACCGCAGGCCATCGAAACTGACCCGAAAGCCCACAAATCACGAGACCAGGCATAAGCAAACAGTGTGAGCCCTGCCCCCATTGCCCTGTCAAAGGGATGAACCACAAAAAGACTGATGCCCCTATAGAGAACTGCACCGACTAGATGAAGGCAGGTTCGAAGGTGATGCCGACATCAAAACCTGGCACCACCTGCCTACCCTGACAGAAAGAACCCCAAGCTCTGGCATGACCCCACCAGGAAGAACCCCCAACAGGCCCACCGGAGAACCATGAATCCGACATCGGACGACAACAAGTGGAAGCCACCCACAGATACTGCCGAACGACAGACTCCACAAACGGCAAGGGACAGAAAGGAGAAGAAAACCTAAGAGCTAGGACCCAGGCAGACTGCCAGCCAGGACAACTCCAGAACCTCATAACCCAGGGAGGAAACAAAGATCCAAACCTGAACGAAGAAGGATCCAATATGGAAGCATAAACCGGGTCGCACAGGAGGTAAGCCGCAATGGCTTCCCGCACCTCATGAGGTGGAAACGGGAAACCAAAAACCTCTTGAAGAACGGGACTGATGGTCCCAAAGGGACACTGAACTAAACCCAGGGAGGTTTAGTTCAGTCGTCCTTTTTTGGTAGGGACGCGAGTCTTATTTTCCTCGGCGTCACCCCTTTTATATGAAAGGATCCAACTCAGACGAAACGGGGGAAAAGAAAACCCCACCCCTCCTAAGAGTAAACCCCACTCAGAGCGCATGAAACCCCAAGCGGGGTCCAACAGGGCCCAAGAACCCCAAGTCAGCCCCTCCACCATCCCGGGAACCTCCACATTAGGACTCGGGGCCGAGCTGTCCCCCCAAAGCCCTGGCCTTACAGGAAAAAGCCAAGGCAGCCGGAAAAACACTAAGGAAGGGGGCCCACTGTTCAGGCCCATACGCATCGGCTGGAGGAACAGGCTTGAATACCTCCGTTGCCACTCCGGAAGGGGCATCCCCCGAAACTGCACGAGTCTCGAACCCAACTAAACATTGCCCCAACTCGGAAACCCTCAGATGCTTCAGAGCTGGAAGCAGGGAGGAAAACCATAATGAACTATAGCATGGGAAAGACGAGAGGGCGTGGACTGAACTAAGGTCGAAGCGACCTACACCCCAAAGCCGGGTCCCTAGAACCAAAACTGGGTAGCCGCAGGGCTTCCGAGGCAGCAACCTACCTAGTGTGTTGCAGCAACCTAACTTAGCATGCAATGCCTGAGCTGCCTGCATCCAAACAGGGTCATCAGTGGACAAGGTGTACAGTCACCAACAAGCAACAAAACTCACAGGACTCTTGGTCGAAGGTGTTACCGACCCAGCAGGCAGCATGATGGAGGTAGAAGCGGTGAATGTCACCCAGAGACAAGGAGATAGAGTAACCCTCAAATTCGCATGAAGCGAGAGGGAACCCAGAAGTCGCGTCCATCGGACCAGAGAGCCCCTGTGAGGTTTTCCAGTGCCCTTAGTTGCACAATCTCGCTAAAGGAAACCCAGGCAGGGTACTGCTAACTGGCACCCAAAAACTTCCAAGCGAACTGCTACAGCTGAACCCCTGGGACGTGTCCACTCATGGGGGCCCTAGCAGTTTTGCAGTACCCTGCAAAACTAGCTGTGCAAACTACCATTACCCAAAGGCTAACAAGGGTGCATGAAACGACCCAGCATACTAAGGGCGGTCGATCACTGAGCAGCAAAAGACTAAGCAGAGGTAAATCCCAAGGTGATTTGTGGAAGGTGGCCCCAAGCCCCAAGGGCAGTACTGACAGGGCACCTAGGGAAGGGGACCCTAGGCGCATGCAGCCTGAGTACTTGGAAAATTACTCCTGGCTCAAACCCCGCCAGAGCTGCCTGAAGCCCGAAACGCTACACATACTAGTGGCTGTACAAGAATGTAAGAACTCTTGTATATATAAATAAAAAAAATAGAGAGAGAGAAAGCACCACACCACAAGGCACAGAGCTGGAGGCTCCTCCTTTCCCCTCCCAAGGAGGGGGAAGCTGCGCAGACAAGCGGCGCAACCAAATGGTGAGGTCATGCTCATTCGCTTGTTTTCATTTGGGGAGTTATGTCCACTAGTTCGGCTTGCAGTATCAGTTTCTTAACTAGAATAGGGTTTTTTTTGGGGGCGCTTACCTTTTTGGGTGCCTGATCCAATCGATGGCAGACATAGAATGCTTCCAACCACACGGGGGGTTTTCTATAGGCCATTGCTCCTTGTGCCTCTGTAAGGAGGGACAGGTTCTGGCTCGTGGTCCCTGGCAGGTCTAGAACTCCATTCACATTGAATGATGCCAAAGTCTAATATATCCATAT
The DNA here is from genome assembly GCA_020271785.1 of Procambarus virginalis. Classification (NCBI taxonomy): domain Eukaryota; kingdom Metazoa; phylum Arthropoda; class Malacostraca; order Decapoda; family Cambaridae; genus Procambarus; species Procambarus virginalis. The sequence continues at coordinate 274,688 of WNGS01063839.1, read as the reverse complement.
CAGTTTGGATAGTTCTGGGGAGCCGAAGGGGCTCCCCCATATAAGAAAGAAAAATAATGGGAAGGCTTATATTAGGTCGTGTTTGTTAGAATGGTTAGAACATTTAAGTATGTACTGTGAAAGTAGAGAGTCAACAACAACAAAGCCAGGACTAAGGTTCGTGTTGGGTAGGTTGTGTATCCAAGCCGATTCAACAAGACGGCGTCTGTGAAGAGTCGTAGTAGATGCAGGATGATGCATCTGATGCAAGAGTAGATGCAGGAATGATTATTTTAGAAGAAGACCAATCAATAGGATGATTGGAATCCCTAACGTGACAGAAGAGAGCATTGTTTGTGTCTGTAGACTTAACACTTTTTTTTTGTGTTCATCGAGTCTGTCATTAAGTGTATGGCCAGTTTCCCCAAAGTATTGGAGAGAGAACAAGATGAACAGGAAATAGAGTAGACACCAGCATCATTAGAAGCAGGAGGAGAAATGTGAACAAGATTAGTATGAAGAGTGTTAGTCTGACGAAATGCGAGCTTTATGTCAAGAGGACCAAGGGTATTAGAGTTTTGAGTTCAGATATGAGGGGGAAGGCAAAGCACAGTGCTACTAGTGTTGGTAGCAGGTTTATGATTGAAGAAATTTCCTTTTCGTGCCTTTCTCGTCTCCTCACAATCGACTTGATAATGTTCCAGGACAAAACAAAATGTTGTTGTCTCCATCTTCTAATATGTGGTTTGGTCATCAAGACCCAAGGGTTCAGATGGGACAAGTCCAGAATGAACCTCAGATCTGCACAGTACTGTTTTGGGACTGGAAACATGCGGGAAACCCAGTTGAGTGACGGGGTCGCTTCGACTACACAAAAGCGAACCCACTCTGAGATGATATGACAGAGCACAGGAGAAGAGACCTGCCCTGCAAACCCCAAACTCGCCGAAGGAGGAGCAGCCACCCAATACCACCACCACAGGCCAAAGGAAATGATCCAAAACGCCCACAAATCATGGGACCAGGAGTAAGCAAACAGCACAAGCCGTTCCCCATCACCCAATCAACGAAGCGACCCGCAAAAAGGCCAACGGCCCTTACGAGAAGCCAACTCATGTGCAGAGTGAACACTGCACCGACTCTGCCTCCTTCAGAATAGATGCAAACAACTACAAAAAGGCAGATGACGCCCAAGCCACCGAGGCAAGTGCACTAGACACCGACTTAGCTCCCAGTGCCTCCTCATCTTCCTCAAGCCAATCCAAAGACAGCTTGAGCAGGAAAAAATAAATGCAAAACCGAAGCCAAATACCCACGGGTGCGCAAATCCTCAGCAATCATGGATGATGAAAGGACAGGAACCTGCGCATGAAGCTGCACCTCGCCAATATCCTTAGGAAGAATGGGGTGAACAAGCATGCATTGAGGTGCTCCAACTCAGCCCCCAGGTAAACCTGAATTACTGTAGCAGTTTCCTCACCATTCAAGTGTGCGGGTCTGACAAAACATATGCCATGTCCCTAAAGAAAAGAAAGGACAGTCTGCCAACCAGGATGAATCGTAACGGACCCAATGAGGAAAAGTAGAACCGAACTCAAATGAGGAAGGCTCCATTATTGAAGCAAAATCTGGGTCACGCAAGAGGTAAGCCATAATGGCCTCACAAACCACCTCAGGCAGGATGCGGAAAGCCGAAAACCTCTGGAAAGAAGGGACCGAAGAACCCAAGGGAACCCGGAACCAAACCCGGGGAGAAGCAGAACTCATATCAAACTTGTACAGGGAGGGGGGATAAGAAAACTCCTCCCCCTGCAACAACAAGCCCTGCACCAAGGGTAGCAACACCCAAGTGGGGTCAAACAGGGCCCAAGCCCTCCAAGTCAACTCCTACCCAGCCCTGGGATCCTCCACACCAAGACCCGGGGCAGAGCCATCCTCCAAACCCTCTGCCCCCAAAGAAAAGGCAGACTCCATCAGAAAAGCATGGAAAAGGGGAGCATACTGGTCAGACCAAGATGCCTTGGATGGAGGAGCAGGCTCGAATGCCTCTTATCGTCAAACCAGATGGGTCGGCCTCCAAAACTGCCACCATCTGCCATTGTCCCGATTCCGAAACCCTCAGACAATTGAGAGCCAGCAGAAGGGGGGGGGGGCACGACAAACCAAGCCAAAGTTGAAGCAACTAACGAACCCAAATCCAGGTTCCTATATCCAAAGCGGGGTAGCCTCTGGGCATCTGGAAAGGCAATCTAGTACATTGCAGCAACCTAAATTGTGCATGCAACGCTGATGCTGCCTGCCCTTGAGTATCAGTATCAGTGGACTGGGTGAATTGGGGAACCAACAAGAAACACCACTTGAAGGACTCTGGGTCAAAGGTGTCATTGACCCAACAGGCAGCATTACAGAGACAAAAACGGTGAGTGTCACCCTGAGAAAAGGGGACGGAACAAACTTCAAACTCGCATAAAGCGAGATGTGACCCAGAGGACGCATCCATTGGACCAAAGAGCCCCAATGGGGTTTTCCAGGGGTCTTAGTCTGACTGCTAAGAGAAGCCCAGGCTGGCCCAAACTACTGAGAGAACAAGTAATGAGTAACAAAAGATCCCTACGGAGGTAGTTCCTGAACGACTTGTGAAAGATAATCCCAAGCCGCAAGGGCAGTACTTACAGGACACCTAGGGAAGGTAATTACCTAAGTGTAATTACCTAAGTGTAGTTACAGGATGAGAGCTACGCTCATGGTGTCCCGTCTTCCCAGCACTGTCATATAACGCTTTGAAACTACTGACGGTCTTGGCCTCCACCACCTTCTCACCTAACTTGTTTCAACCGTCTACCACTCTGTTTGCGAAAGTGAATTTTCTTATATTTCTTCGGCATCTGTGTTTAGCCAGTTTATATCTATGACCTCTTGTTCTTAAAGTTCCAGGTCTCAGGAAATCTTCCCTATCAATTATATCAATTCCTGTTACTATTTTGTATGTAGTGATCATATCACCTCTTTTTCTTCTGTCTTCTAGTTTTGGCATATTTAATGCCTCTAACCTCTCCTCGTAGCTCTTGCTCTTCAGTTCTGGGAGCCACTTAGTAGCATGTCTTTGCACCTTTTCCAGTTTGTTGATGTGCTTCTTAAGATATGGGCACCACACAACCGCTGCATATTCTAGCTTTGGCCTAACAAAAGTTGTGAACAATTTCTTTAGTATATCGCCATCCATGTATTTAAAAGCAATTCTGAAGTTAGAAAGCGTGGCATAGGCTCCTCGCACAATATTCTTTCCCCCCCCCTCTTTAGGGGGATAGGGACCTAATTTTGCTCGTTTTGATGTGGTGGATCCCCTGCAAGAAGACAGAAGACTCCAGCTTCGAAGAAGAAAGAAGACTTCAGCTTCAAGAAGAAAGAAGACTTCAACTCAAGAGAAGAAAGAAGACCTCACATCGCCGCCCCTCCCCTGGGACCCTGCCAGCCCAGCCTAAGCCGGCCAGGTGTTCAGAAAGCCTCATTATCAGCCGCGCAGCTGGGTCTAGCCCTGGCTCTGTCTCTCCAACTCCGACGCTTCCTCTCACCCAAGCTATTCTTCACCTGTCCCCACTTGAAAGCTCACCTGAAGGGTATCTTGTCCTGTATTTAATTCGATTCGATATTCTTTATGTGGTCGTCAGGTGATAGCTTTGTATTTAGAACCACCCCTAGATCTTATCCACCCCACCTAGATCCTAGATCTTAGACCACCCCTAGGTGGCCTTAGGTGCATGCTACCCCAGTACTCCGTGAATTACTCCTGGCTTGCACACCACAACACAGCAGAACAACACCAGATGATGCAACATTGCTCAGAGACATGAGCGAGAGTCCAATGGCCGCCACATAACACATCAGCCTCAGAACTGAGGTTGTATAACCAGCGTGAGGGTTTGGGGCTCTCCCTTTCCCCTCCCGGGGAGGGGGAAACTGTGCAGACAGTGGTTGTGATATCATGCTTGTTTGCTTGTTTTCAGATTGTGGAGTTCTGCTGGATAGTTCGGCTTTCGGTATCAATTTTCAACAGGTGGAGTTTGATTTTAGGATGCCTAAATTTCTGGGTGCATAACCCGGTAGATGGCAGACATAGAATGCTTCCAACTACATGGAGGTATCTATAGGCCATTGCTCCTTGTGCCTCTCTGAGGGGACCAGGTTCTGGCTCGTGGTCCCCTTAGGCTAGAACACCAATCAAATTGACTGATGCCATAGTCACACATAATCAGCCCGGTATATTTCGGGAACCAGAGGGACTCTCCACAGAAAATTAATGCTCATTATCTTTTAATAACAAACACTGCAGGACTAAACATAAGAGCAGGAAAAATATTTTACATCTCATTCATCTCTAAAAGAATAATATTTTATCTACTCACAAAATACATTATCGATTAATTACATCACACGTCACCTGTTAGTACAGAAATACATACCTTCCCCATAAATAAATATCCATTAACTGTACCTGTTTTTGCCTGGATGATCTACATCATGAACAACTGCAGCAATGAGACAAGCAGCAACATCCAGAGGATCCATCAGCTGTTTTAATCGTTCTTGATTAAGGAAGTATGCAGTTGACTGGAGGACATCAGAAGCATGTGTAGAGTTGTGGTAAGTGTTGTCAGTATGGTAGTTGGCCTCAATGAGTGTCAACCAATTTTGTAAAGTTTGCTCATCACAGCCCAGTGTATCTGGTACATCAAATCTACACAACAAACTCATACCAAGCCACACCAGCGGTCTGTTGGTGAAAGAATGATTAAATTATTTCACTTTCGAAAATATCTGCAGATATGACACTTTTGTTATGCTATAAATAATTGTGAAAAGCACAGATCAAAATTTGCTTGGTTACTGACTTCAATACTTATAATGATACATTACTGGCAATGTCCAAGCAGGGCGGGCATCCTGCACACTCCCTTGTTGTTTACACTCTCTCTTGCATATGAAATGCAGCGCATACAAATGGATGGTGCTGTTTGCAATGAACATGACACGTTCCATCAGTCACCGAGTTCTTTTTACCTATCGGGGGACCATAAGCCAGAACCTCGCCCCCCTTAGAGAGGCGCAAGGAGCAGCAGAAATATGAACACCTTACATTTAAAGTTATCCATGTCTGCCATTACCAGGAAAGGCACCCAGAAAATCAGGAAAACAAAACAGACTACTGCATGGTTAGACCCAAGATGCAGCCTTGAAACTGCCAAAAGAACTGCCCCAACTATGAAAAAATCAGCATTGAATGTAATGAAACACCATTTTTCTGGGTTAGCCCCAAAGGTTCCCCCCTGAAGCAAATTGTCATCCAACTAGCATGCCTGCTCAATAGTGCCCCCCATCCCCCCCCACCCAAGTCCACACAAGCAAGCCGGCAACCCACCACCTCAGTTTGCAGAATGATGAAAAACCACCAACCAGAGGGAGAGGTGTCAGGGAGCCTCTAGGGCTAGCCCAGAAAACCACTATTGAATGTAATTAAATCCCATTTTCTAGGTGAGCCCAGGAGGTTCCCTGGAGTTATGGAGACTGATACACACTATATTAGTCTAGGGCTTCAGTCAATGGAGTCCTGCTTACTGGAGACCAGAGCCGGAACCTGGCCCCCTCAAGTGACACAGGGAGCAATGGCTTAACCACTGTGCTGCGACAACCAAGAAAACTCGGTCGGATGGAAACTGCGCCAACCGAGAAAACACTTTTTGAATATCTGGTACCCATTCAAAATGTGTGCGCGGTAGGTTCTGTACGAAATGGACTCTTAGGACCTCCAGTGAGAGGCATCCATTTTGGAAAAAATTCCCAGAATGCCCTAGGATTGCTGGCTGGGTTAGTACTGAGTGAGCAACCATGGGTTGCGCACGCACCTCTGACTCCCAAACACCTCCCAAAAGAAAAAAACATGCGTTTGACGCGGTATTGAAAGATCGCTCTCTGTCGGTGAAATTCAGACCTTATTGTTTGAAGAACATAAGGGTCATGACATTGGTGAAGCTAGGTGCAATAAGGACCTAACACAAAGGTCGGATGCAAGTGATACAGCATGTATGAGGACCATACAGCGAGTGTATCCAGTTGTAGCTCTGAGCGCCACCTTTGCCCACCTATACCATCTCCATTTATTTAGACGATACATAGATGAATCATTTTCTGGGTTCAGTAATGATGCATCTGATACAAGTAGCATAGATGAACAGTGTTAGGGGCTTCCATGGTGGTGTTTTCCATAGATATTTTCAAGGATAGCCGACTCATTTCCAGAATGCCTGAATCTCTTCCAGAATGCCTGAATCTCTTCCAGAATGCCTGAATCCCTTCCAGATTGACTGACACTCTTCGATGTTGGCCGAATCTCTTCCAGTATGGGACCTTACAAAGCGATCTTTTCAAGACTACCTTACAAACTGATCTTTTCCTATAATCTTTTCAAGTCTACCTTATGCTTTACAAGCTTGGCTACATACCACCAACAAGTACTAAAGCCAAGGGTGTAAGTGAGTGCGTTATTTACAACCACACAGAATGAAGAAACAGGAAGCAAAAATCTATCCGTACTTGGTGCAACAAGAGCGAAGTCGTGCTGTGTACCATGGGCTACTTCATTGATTATTACTCACTTCCAAAGTACTGAGTGTGTAATACAGTGTGTTACTGTGTAAATAGTGTGTGAAACTGTACATATTGTAATTTTAGTGAATTTTTAACATGTAATATTGCAACAAACATTTATTGTGGACATGTTACTGACACATGTATCACATTTCCATGGAACATTATGAACGTTCTGCTGTATACATATTGTAAATGACACAAATATGCATTATATACGATAAAAAAAAAAATAAAACCACATTGGAAATACATAGAACAAATAATTTAAAATATATATGTGGCAACTCTCGGTGCTTGAATGGCCCGCGTGACAGTGTCTGGGAGCCCTCACTCACGAGCAACCAGCCCCTAATGACATCACAGTGCACCTTGTCCACGTCCCCACAGCCAAAGTAAGTGGAATTTGGTATTTATTTTTACATAGACATGTTCAGGGAAGGGAATTTATCATTTTACAAACAAAAAAGAATTTTTTGGGAACACTTGATTTCATGCGCACAGGGGAAATGTCAAAATAAACTCGGTGCATCACAGTGGTTAAGGAGACCCCCCCTTGTATTTAGGGGTAATCCTTGTCTGCTATCGATCATGGTTAGACACCCAGAAAGGTAGGCATCTCAAAACAAACCCCACATGGTAGAAATTGTAAAAAACCCAAGACTGAACAGAGAAATAGAATGCTCCAAAAGAAAACATAGGAAACCAGCAAACAAGCAATTGCCATTCACCCCCACCGTGCAGCTTGTCCGCGCAGCCCTCCTCTCCCCTCGAGGGGGAGGGGGTGCCCCAGACCCACACACACCAGCCCCCTTACACCTCAGTTCACAGGCTGAGCATCAACAAACAAAACCTCCGACCGGAGGGAGGGAGGGAGGGAGGGAGGGTACCAGAGAGCCTTCAGCGCTCACCCACAAAAAACATTTCATTGCATTCAACGCTGGTTTTCTATGGGAAGCCCCTTCGGCTTCTTGGAGCTACATAACCACAGATACATATAGAGGGACTTACCCAGGAGGGGCCACACCACGAGGATCAACTCTAGGACGAGACAACTGGCTGCAACTTGTGAACCAAAGCCACACACGAACGACTGGGACCAGGAACATTTACCAAATAATGGGCAGCCAGGACCCTGTTCGACCTCTAAAAGCCCTACACCCAAATGTCAGCCCAGGACAAGACATGGTACAGCAGTCAAAGCAGCAAACTTACGAACGTTATGGGCACAAGGATAGACCACAGGTTGGCAAGACTTAATAATCATGTGGACGACCTGAGCCCTGGAACCGGGAAAGAAATCGGATCAGCCTGAAGTGCATCCACGGCCCCAGAGGCAGAGGCACACAGGTAACGGAATAGAGCTGCAACTAGACTCAACACATGATGCACCACCTGCCAGACCAAACAAGCATCAATAAACCATGGACCCCTCCAGAAGCCCACCGTCTTATGCTTTGCCAGAAACGAAGGAAACAGCTGCAACTGAACAAAACGTCCACCAAGACCAAAAGAGCAGAAACCTCTGTGCTGGAGGAGAGCATACAGCTCACTGACCTGACCCCCAGAGGCCAAAGCCAACAGAGAAACAACTTTCTGGAAGCAACCTTGAACTGAAGGGGGCTACCATAAACCGAGGAGAAGATAGGAAAGAGAGAGAGTACTCTGTCCAAGGGCCAGGATGGTTCAAGCGGCACATGAGTAGGCCGGAGGTGAAACAAAGCACGAGAAAGCTTTCTGAACACAAGCTGAAGCGGCTGCACCAGTGCTGCACGATTCGAGGCAACAGTATTCAGCATAAGATGATCCTGAAAGAGCCGAGAAAGAAAGAAAGGACAAGACGATCCAAACGGAAATGGAAGTAAAATACGAGAGGGGAAATGGCAAAAAGACTGCCAAGACACCTCATGCTGTTGCCAAGATGAAGACCTCAGGTGGGACACCATGATAAAGGCCACTTGATCATCATACAAGTGGTGATACACCCACGTCAAAAAGACCAGATGCGACGAGCGAAGGAGTAGATCTAACCAGCGAAGTACCAGACTGGCCCAATCTGCTGGAAGAGGTGGAGCCCTAGAAAATGCCTCAGGGTTCAGACACCAAGCAAGCAGCGCCTGAAACAGGCTGTAACACCATGGGACTACAAGGACGACTCTCCCACGAGAAAACTCCCACCGAGCTGGATTCCAAGGTAACAGCTAGACTAGGGGAAAGGGGTGCAGGGAACCCCACCTCGACCAGTCCAGCCAAAGTGTCCAAAGCGATGTCTTCACAGTTGGTGAAGGATGTCTCATATCTGAGGGAGGAGCCACCCAACGCCACAACAGGCCAGAAGACACGACCCGAAACTCTCACAAAGCATGGGATTACGCATGGGCAAACAGAGCCGACCTCACCCCCATTGCCTCATCAGTGGGGTGACCTGCGAAGGGGCCAGAGCCCCCTCCAAGAATCTGACAAGTGAGCAGAGCGAGCAATACGTCAACCAGGCAAAAATGCCCCCAAGGAGGCACCGGTACAGAAGCAGGTAGCAAAGACCCACCTCCACTAGCAGAAGCTGGAGCTCTGGCACGACCACCAAAACCAGTGCCAAGCCCCAAGAAAAACAGTCAGCAAGCCAGGAAGACCCAGAAACCCTGTAAAGGACCCAAAATTGGAATGAGGACCCGAACACAAAAGATGCGGGGTCAAGCGGGGCAATTCCAGGTCGTACAAGATAAGTATACCAAGGGCCTCCCGAACCTCCACAGGGGGGAAACCAGAGAGGAAGAAAAACCTCTGGAACGCAACCAAAGACCCCAAAGGAACCCAGAAACGAAACTGGGAGAGCCCAAACTGCTGCATTTGCCAGTGGAAAACACACCATGGAAAGGAAGGGTCAGACAAATGACCAAACCCCCAGCAATAATGGTCAAAAAATGGACCGAAAACTGAGGGCCGAAAGCGCTGGAGCTAGCGCAGCATTCAGGACACAGACACTGGGCCAAAAACTAGTGCCCAGAACCCAAACAAAGAACACACAAGACCAGGTGAAAAGACAAACACCCAAATGTTCCCAGAGGAACAAACAGGGCAGGAAGCCCCTAAAGAAAAAACAAACCCTAGAGATGGCAACAGGAGGATAAAAACTCCCGACAAAGGCGAAAAAACTCCCCCCATAATGCGAGCTCACACGCCCAGCAGTCATATGTAAACAAACCACAGTGCCAGCCTAGTGGCCAGGCGGGGAAGCACCCACTGAAAAGCAAGATGGCCACCAAAACAAGAGGAGATGCGTCCGTCAAAAAGTGGAAATCACACCAGCAAATGGGGGAAAAACAAAGCAGATGGGAAGGTGGGACAAAAAAAACACCCCCCCGCCCAGAAGGTACAAAGCCTAAGCAGGGGCAAACAGCCCCAGAACTGCTAGAGGGCTCACCCAACAACCCCAGGAACCCACAACAGAGGCCCTGGGGCAGAGATGCCCTCCACTCCCACCACCCTAGAATAAAGGCAGAGTCCAAGGGAAAGGCAACAAGGAGGAGGCCTGCTGGCAAGACCCAGATGCCTCGGCGGGAGGAGCAGGCTCAAAGGCCTCCATCCCTGCAACGAATGGGGAAGCCTCCAGAGCTACCCGAGTCTCATCCAAAACATCCCCAACTCTTCCCCCCCCCACCCCAGCAGAGGGAAGAAAGGGCAGAGAAACTACAATGGAAGGGGAAGGACTCGGAGGCATAGATTGAACCAAGGCCAAAGTGACCAAGGCACCCAAGTCCAAAACAAAAAAAAACAGGCCAGCCCCAGGGCATTTGAGCGAGCAACCAACCTAGCGCGTTGGTTGAACCGACAATTCAAAACAGATGCCACCTGGCCCTGAAGAACTTCCAAAGAAGAACTGGTAAATTGGAGTACGAGCTGGGAACACGTCTCACAAAACTCCGGGGTCATAGGTGTCGCTGACCCCAAAAGGCATCATGACAGAGGCACAACATGTGACCGTCACCTTGAGACAAAGGCAATGAACAACCTTCACCCTCGCACAAGGCAAGATGGGACTTGGAAGATGCATCTATGGGTCCGCCAAGCCCCGATGGGGATTTCAGGGTCCGTAGGGGGGTTCAGTCTACGGGAACCCCAGACAATAATGCTGCAAAGCCAGTTGAGCCCATGTATGTTAACAAGAGGGAATGGGGCTATAACTGGATCCTTGAGAGGTGTACAAGCATGTGGGGGCCAAGAGGAGGGCCACCAAAATATCTTTGGGTGACATAGTCAAACCAGGCAGACCTCTTCCAAGCAAAAAACAACAAGGAAAACCCAGCAAGAGCACAACCACAATAAGAGGAACAGGGGACATGGCTGCTACATTGGTAGGTGTGCTGAGTAGCATCTCGCACCCCAAACCGGCAACAACAGCACTTCCTACCCAAGGCCAAACAAAAGCCACTAAACCCCAGCTAGCCCCAAGGGCAGGGCAATTGCCGAGCAGCAGCAACCCCTATGGAAATGAAGCCCAAGAGCACCAGGGAAGGTAACCCTAGAACCCAAGGGTAGTACTCACAGGGTGCTTAAGGAAGGCAGCCCTAAGTGCATGCAGCCCTCAGTACAGTATGTTACTTCTGGCCAAAGTGCCACAAACAACAGGAAACACCACAAGAGCACAAAATCCACAAATTCTGAGGCCAGAGTCGACATCCACCCCAGATGTGCTTCAGCCATGAACTGAGGTGCGAGGGGCTGGCATGTGGGTCCGGGGCACCCCCCTCCTCCTCATCGGGAGGGACGGGCTGCGCAGATAAGCTGCATTGTGGTGGTAAATGACAATTGCTTGTTTGCTGGTTTCCTTTGATTTCTTTGGGGAGTTCCATTTCAACGTTCGGTGTTGGTATTTTTACAATTTCTACCATGTGGGGTTTGTTTTGAGATGCCTACCTTTCTGGGTAGCCTAACCCCGGTCGATGGCAGACAAGGAATGCCCCTAAATACAAGGGAAGGGGGGGGGTCTCATTAAGCCATTGCTTCCTATCCCAATCTGAGGGGGCGAGGTTCTGGCTCTGGTCCCAAGTAGGCAGGACTCCATTGACTGAAGCCCCAGACTAATATAGCGTATATGAGTCCTATAGCTCCAGGGAGCCGAAGGGGCTTCGCACAGCAAATGGCATTTCATAACATTTAATGCTGGTTTTCTGTGGGGAGCCTCATCAGCTCCCAGAAGCTAACTACACACAGATAAGTAAAAGAAGGACTTACCCGGGAGGCGGCAGCACTGCAGATCTCAAGACAAAGATGAGACAACAGGCCGCAACAGACTTTCCAAAGCAACCAAGGCCAGAGAGGGGCCCGGAAAGGTCACAAAATACCTGGCGGCCAGGACCCTGTTCGACCTCCAAAACCCCTGCGCCCAAATGTCGACCCAAGACATAGTACCAAAAACAGCAGTCAGAGCAGCAGACTTATGCACATCCTGAGCACGAGGGTAGACCACAGACTGGCTAGACTTGATAACCCTGTGTACAACCTGAATGACATGAACCCTGGAACCAGGGAAACCGTAACAATCTAGAGTGCGTACACTGGTACTGAAGTAGTGACCCACAGGTAGTGACAATGCCGCCACCGGACACAAAAACAAGATGCACTCCCGGCTGAATCAACCAAGCAAAGACATGCTACTAAGTGGCTCCCAGAACTGAAGGGTAAGAGCTACGAGGAAAGGTTAGAAGCATTAAATATGCCAAAACTAGAAGACAGAAGAAAAAGAGGTGATATGATCACTACATACAAAATAGTAACAGGAATTGATAAAATCGACAAGAAAGATTTCCTGAGACCTGGAACTTCAAGAACAAGAGGTCATAGATATAAACTGGCTAAACACAGATGCCGAAGAAATATAAGAAAATTCACTTTCGCAAACAGAGTGGTAGACGGTTGGAACAAGTTGGGGGAGAAGGTGGTGGAGGCCAAGACCGTCAGTAGTTTCAAAGCGTTATATGACAAAGAGTGCTGGGAAGACGGGACACCACGAGCGTAGCTCTCATCCTGTAACTACACTTAGGTAATTACACTTAGGTAATTACAAGCCACCGACCCCTCTGGAAGCCAGCCGACTCTTCTTTGGCAGAAATGAAGGAGAGAGCTGCAAACAAACAAAACAGCCCCCCAAGGAGCAGGAACCCCCTTTTTGCTGGAGATGAGCACGCAGCTCCCCAACCCAACCCACAGAGGCCAAAGCCAACAAAAACCAGGCATGAAGAAAAAAATCCCGAACCGAAGGGGCCACAACAAACCGAGAGGAGGAAATAAAAGAGAGTAACCGGTCCAAACACCAAGCCAGCACACGCGGCACATGAGCAGGCCAGAGGTAAAAAAATGGACGAGAGCCTGCGGAATGAGGCAGAAGGGACATCCACGCCAAACGCAAACCAGAGCAACTTCACTAACACCGCACGACAAGAAGTGACAATATTCGGCACGAAATGCCAGTCCAAAAAGAGCCAAAAAAGGACAAAACCTACCTCCACAGATACTAACAACAACCTCAAAGTTGCCAAAGTTGTGGCAGGAGTTGCCACAAAGATATTATTACCTATATATTTCAATGTCTCTGGTTTTTTCTTAATTTTTTGCAGTAATATTATTCAATAGTGTGTAGTGTAATATATTTATATAATAAAATGTGTGAATCATTGCTATACTCAAAATTATGGTGTGCATGTTAGTGATTCAAGGATTATGTTCATAAAACAATAAACAAATACTTTTGCTGTTATTACACTATATACACATTATATATAAGTATCTGCATGTTTGTTCACCATAACGAACCACTAAGCTGATATTGTGAGTCAAAAAGCAACGAGGAGTGCAACCACACACCAGCCAGCCAGCCACTCGCTGTCACTCCCTCCCTCAACAATGCCCCACTCGCCAACATTCTCCTCCCATCATACTTTTTTACTTTTATTCACTATACAGACATTACGTATAAGTATCTACATGTTTTGTTTATTATAACTGTTCAACTAAGCTGGTATAGTGTGCAAAGAGCATAGTGGCTACCCTTACACAGCATGATATGTCATGCAGTATAATATATATATATATATATATATATATATATATATATATATATATATATATATATATATATATATATATATATATATATATATTATATTATATTATACTGCATGACATATCATGCTGTGTAATATATATATATATATATATATATAATATATATATATATATATATATATATATATATATATATATATATATTATATATATATATATATTATATATATATATATTATATATATATATATTATATATATATTATATATATATATATATATATATATATATATATATATATATATTATATATATATATATATATATATAGGGGACCCATAGCCTCGGAGAAGAAAATAAAACGTATTCAGAGGAGACCTTGTGGTTTCTCACTGAACACTAATATTTTCTTCTCCTACCACCCCCATTCTTTTGTATGTACACATATATATTTGCTTTATTTGAACTGTGTTACAAAAAAGGAGTTACATATAGGTTACAAAGATGGTTATCATAGGTTTGTCGAGTTCCTCCAGCTCCTCAGATGGCGGGCAGGAACCCTGGATGCAGTGCGCATTTCCCCTCTGTATCGCCACGCTGAGGCGCTGGAAAAGAAAGCTGGCAGCTCTAGGGTCCCTTGTTGTTTCAATGAGCCTAGAACCCAGTTCCTTCAATATATATATATATATATATGTCGTACCTAGTAGCCAGAACTCACTTTTTGGCCTACTATGCAAGCCCCGATTTGCCTAATAAGCCAAGTTTTCCTGAATTAATATATTTTCTCAAATTTTGTCTTATGAAAAGATGAAGCTACCCATTTCATTATGTATGAGGTCAATTTTTTTCATTGGAGTTAAAATTAACGTAGATATACGACCGAACCTAACCACCCTACCTAACCTAACCAACCTATCTTTATAGGTTAGGTTAGGTTAGGTAGCCGAAAAAGTTAGGTTAGGTTAGGTTAGGTAGGTTAGGTAGTCGAAAAACAATTAATTCATGAAAACTTGGCCTATTAGGCAAATCGGGCCTTGCATAGTAGGCTGACAAGTGCGTTCTGGCTACTAGGTACGACATATATATATATATATATATATATATAATATATATATATATATATATATATATATATATATATATATATATCTCATTGAATATGACCGCATATTCTGTGTTTACTATCTTCTGATTTAGGGCTTCTATCCCTCTAACTATTTTCTTAGCATCAGGGCTTAGCTGAAATAGGAGTTCTCCAAAACTCATTTTCGTAATTTCCGGGTGAAGAAAAGATGTGAATTACTAAGAATGTATTATACTTATTTAAACAAATTTGCACAACGTTTCGAACCTCCATGGTTCATTCTCAAGTGAAGAAATGTTACAATGTGGTTTGATTATATACCCGCACTGGGTCAGGGATAAGACAAAAAGGTGAAAACATAGGGGATACTAAGGGATAAATGGGGTGAAACATATGAACATAAGAATAGAGGTAACCGCAGAAGGCCTATTGGCCCATACGAGGCAGCTGGCATAAATGGGGTAATAAATAGGAA
>WNGS01063839.1:248725-259347 GCA_020271785.1 Procambarus virginalis | reverse complement strand
AGACAAGCCCATGATATCACCCTAACAAGAGAAATGTTGAACAAAAATACATGCATAATAGACAGAACCCAAGATGCAAGAAGATTACAAATTCTTGAAGCAATTCACATAAGAACAGAACAACCTACCATGAACACCCAAATCACGGAACTATTTACTCTTCCCACAATGAGAGTAAGGACAAGACCAGAACATAACGATGCCAACACAGAAGACAATGTTCAACATAACAGGCCAATTACACTGGATTAATCTTTGTATGTAGATGCCAGCTGCCTCGTATGGGCCAATAGGCCTTCTACGGTTACCTCTATTCTTATGTTCATATGTTTCACCCCACTTATATCCCTTTGTATCCCCTTTTGTTTCACATTTATTATCTTATCACCTGACCCAGTGCGGGTATAAAATCAAATCACATTGTAAAATTCATTCACTTGAGAAGGAACCATGGAGGTTCGAAACGTTGTGCAAATTGTTTAAATAAGTGTAATACATTCTATAGTAATTCACATCTTTTCTTCACCCGAAAATACGAATATGAGTTTTGGAGAACTCCTATTTCAGCTAAGCCCTGATGCTAAGAAAATAGTTAGAGGGATAGAAGCCCTAAATCAGAAGATAGTAAATACAGAATATGCGGTCATATTCAATGAGACATGTTAAAAGAAAACCTGCTGCCAGTTACACCAATATATATATATATATATATATATATATATATATATATATATTATATATATATATATATATATAATATATATGTCGTACCTAGTAGCCAGAACGCACTTCTCAGCCTACTATGCAAGGGCCGATTTGCCTAATAAGCCAAGTTTTCCTGAATTAATATATTTTCTGTAATTTTTTTCTTATGAAATGATAAAGCTACCCATTTCATTATGTATGAGGTCAATTTTTTTTATTGAAGTTAAAATTAACGTAGTTATATGACCGAACCTAACCAACCCTACCTAACCTAACCTAACCTATCTTTATAGGTTAGGTTAGGTTAGGTAGCCGAAAAAGTTAGGTTAGGTTAGGTTAGGTAGGTTAGGTAGTCGAAAAACAATTAATTCATGAAAACATGGCTTATTAGGCAATTCGGGCCTTGCATAGTAGGCTGAGAAGTGCATTCTGGCTACTAGGTACGACATATATATATATATAATATATATATATATATATATATATATATATATATATAATATATATATATATATATATTACAGTACAACCTCGATTCAACATACTATATGGGACCAACCCCAGTTCCATGGAGCGTTGGATTCGTTGCAAGAGGTGACCTTCAGGAGGCGTTTGTGTCAGTGTCTTTTTTTTCTTGTACACAATAAAAATGCATTATCATATTACATACTGTACCTATATATTACTTCTCTACTAAAAAATACTGTAATTCATAAATTTACCTTATTTTGAAGTTATGTCCATCTTGAAGTTTCGTGAAGTTGTGAATGCTCTACAGTAAATACGTACTGCAGTGCATTATGCCGTTAGCACTGTGTTGATTAAAAGTAGTTCTGCTGTATGTTGAGTACTACAATACAGTTTATGAAAACTATTGTACACAAAAATTACTGCAACTTTAATTTTAACACTTGTTCTAACTGTTCATGTTGCACACGATGTTTTTAGATTTTGCATCAGCTTTGCTGGTGCTCGCTGCTGCTGTGAGTTCAGCTGCTTCTGAGCTGGTGCTGGCTGCTGTTGTACCAGTGCTGGGTACAACTGTGCTTGTGCTGGGTATGGCTGTTGTACCAGTGCTGGGTACAACTGTGCTCGTGCTGGGTACGGCTGTTCTCGTGCTGGGTACGGCTGTTCTCATACTGGGTACGGCTGTTCTCTGCTGGGTTCGGCTGTTCTCCTGCTGGGTTCGGCTGTTCTCCTGTTTGGTACGGCTGTTCTCTTGCTGGGTACGGCTGTTCTCTTGCTGGGTACGGCTGTTCTCGTGCTTGGTACAGCTGTTCTTCTGCTGGGTACGGCTGTTCTCGTGCTGGGTATGGCTGTTCTCGTGCTGGGTACGGCTGTTCTCATGTTGGGTACGGCTGTTCTCGTGGTGGTTGATTTTCTGCTACTAGTTCTTGCAAAATATTGCTTCGTTTTTGGCATTAATAAGGCACTATTAGTAAGCCCCTGAGACATTTTGTTTTATAACCAAAGAGCTGTAGTAAAAAAAATGGTCAATTCCACAATTATTCTTCCACCGGCGGATAAATACTGTACGTCAATCGCAGACAAAGCTAAGGGCACTGGGTGCATACTGTACGAACGCAGACTAAGTCTATACGCACACCCTTCAGTTGGCTGGTGTTTAAGCCTGATCCAGTAACATAAATTTCTCTTAAATATTCGATTTACATCAAATTATATTTTTGAGTTATATGTATTTAGTTTAGCAACATTATTACGATAATAAGAGCTATAAAAAATACTTATTTTGAAACTGATTTATTTATTTCATTATTTCGAAGCCATAGGTCACTGAACTGTGGCGACGAAATCGAACAAAACACCGCCTGGTGTTGTGTTCGATTTCCAGTAACATATATTTCTCTCAAATATTCAATTTACATCAAATTATATATTTTTGGGTTACATATTTAGTTTAGCAACATTATTACGGTAATAAGAGCTATAAAAAATACTTACTTTGGAACTAATTTATTAATTTTATTATTTCGAAGCCGTAGATCGCTGAACTGTGGCAACGAAATCGAACACAACACAACAAGCATGGTGCATGGACAGGGATCAGACCCGTCCACTCGTGCTGGAGTTGTGCTGCCAATAACGTGAACAATTTCTCAAATAGGAGATATCTACCTTATTACAGTATATTTTTGGTTTAGTTTAGTTTAATTAGGATAATAAAGTTTTATTAAAACACCAGTTTTAGAAATGATTTATTAATGTGAAACGTTCAAAGTCATGGGTCACTGAACTATGACAACACAGACGAAAGTGAGTGAAACCTCACTGTAAAGTGAAGTTTACTGTACAGTATTCCCTTATCTGTCCACCCTCACTCGTCTTGTTTCATCACAGAAAATGTATAAGAAGATTTCAACATATTAGCTAGCTATTCACGCTTCAGCCTTTAAATTAATTTACAAAGATACGTGTGCCACAAATCGGTGAACGAAAATCATTGAAACTCAAGTCGTTCACTTCTGTGGACCACTCTGGCTGGTGTTTGGTTAATATGCATCACTTCTTGTGGACCATTCTAGCTGGTGTTTGGTTCATATGATTCACTTGTTGTGTGGACCACTTGTGTGATCCAATTTGTCTTATGAAGGAATTATTAATTGTAATCTGTGATAGAATGAGACAGTTTTCCACCACTCTGTGAACTCTGTCCCAACATCGTAAGCTTGTGGACCACTTGTGGTCCACTTGTGTGGTCCACTTGTGTGGTCCACTTGTGTGGTCCACTTGTGTGGTCCATTTGTGTGATCCATTTGTGTGATCTAACTTGTCATATGAAGGAATTATTAATTGTAATCTGTGATGGGATGGTAAAGTTTTCTACCACTGTGAACTCTGTCCCAACATCGTAAGATTGTGGACCACTTGTGGACCACATGTGCGGTCCACTTGTGTGGTCCACTTGTGTGATCGAACTTGTCATATGAAGGAATTAATAATTGTAATCTGTGATAGAATGTGAAACTTTTCCACCAGTCTGTGAACTCTGTCTCGACATCGTAAGCAAATCCGAACATCCCCCGCTTCGGCGAACCATTGTTCGTCGAACCGGGTGAGTAAATCTGGCCTGAAAAGTGTGCGAACTAGCCAGAGATTCGTTGAATCGGGGTACGTTGAATCGAGGTTGTACTGTAAATTAGTTCCAAAGTAAGTACTTTTTATAGTTCTTATTACCGTAATAATGTTGCTAAACTAAATATGTAACCCAAAAATATATAATTTGATGTAAATTGAATATTTGAGAGAAATATATGTTACTGGAAATTGAACACAACACCAGGCGGTGTTTTGTTCGATTTCGTCGCCACAGTTCAGTGACCTACGGCTTCGAAATAATGACATAAATAAATCAGTTTCAAAGTAAGTATTTTTTATAGCTCTTATTATCGTAATAATGTTGCTAAACTAAATACATAACACAAAAATATATAATTTGATGTAAATCGAATATTTAAGAGAAATTTATGTTACTGGATCAGGCTTAAACACCAGCCAACTGAAGGGTGTGCGTATAGACTTAGTCTGCGTTCGTACGGTATGCACCCAGTGCACTTAGCTTTGTCTGCGATTGACGTACAGTATTTATCCGCCGGTGGAAGAATAATTGTGGAATTGACCAAGTTTTTACTACAGCTCTTTGGTTATAAAACAAAATGTCTCAGGGGCTTACTAATAGTGCCTTATTAATGCCAAAAACGAAGCAATATTTTGCAAGCACTAGTAGCAGAAAATCAACCAGCATGAGAACAGCCGTACCCAACATGAGAACAGCCGTACCCAGCACGAGAACAGCCATACCCAGCACGAGAACAGCCATACCCAGCACGAGAACAGCTGTACCCAGCAGGAGAACAGCTGTACCAAGCATGAGAACATCCATACCCAGCAAGAGAACAGCTGTACCCAGCAAGAGAACAGCCATACCAAGCACGAGAACAGCCGAACCCAGCACGAGAACAGCCGTACCCAGCACAAGAACAACCGTACCCAGCACGAGAACAGCCGTACCCAGCATGAGCACAGTTGTACCCAGCACTGGTACAACAGCCGTACCCAGCACAAGCACAGTTGTACCCAGCACTGGTACAACAGCAGCCAGCACCAGCTCAGAAGCAGCTGAACTCACAGCAGCAGCGAGCACCAGCAAAACTGATGCAAACATCTAAAAACATCGTCTGCAGCATGAACAGTTAGAACAAGTGTTAAATTTAAGTGTGTACTCAGTGTTAAAATTTAAGTGTGTACTCAGTGTTAAAATTTAAGTGTGTACTCAGTGTTAAAATTAAAGTTGCAGTAATTTTTGTGTACAATAGTTTTCATAAACTGTATTGTAGTACTCAACATACAGCAGAAGTACTTTTAATCAACACAGTGCTAACGGCATAATGCACTGCAGTACGTATTTACTGTAGAGCATTCACAACTTCACGAAACTTCAAGATGGACATAACTTCAACAATAAGGTAAATTTATGAATTACAGTATTTTTTAGTAGAGAAGTAATATATAGGTACAGTATGTAATAAGATAATGCATTTTTATTGTGTACAAGAAAAAAAAAAGACACTGACACAAACACCTCCTGAAGGTCACCTCTTGCAACGAATCCAATGCTCCAATGAACTGGGGTTGGTCCCATATAATATGTTGAATCGAGGTTGTACTGTATTAATTTTGTTATTTCGAAGCCGTAGATCGCTGAACTGTGGCGACGAAATCGAACACAACACAACAAGCATGGTGTATGGACAGGGATTAGACCCGTCCACTCGTGCTGGAGTTGTGCTGCCAATAACGTGAACAATTTCTCAAATAGGAGATATCTACCTTATTACAGTATATTTTTGGTCTTATTTAGTTTAGTTTAATTAGGATAATAAAGAGTTATTAAAACACCAGTTTTAGAAATGATTTATTAATGTGAAACGTTCAAAGCCATGGGTCACTGAACTATGACAACACAGACGAAAGTGAGTGAAACTTCACTGTAAAGTGAAGTTTACTGTACAGTATTCCCTTATCTGTCCACCCTCACTCATCTTGTTTCATCACAGAAAATGTATAAGAAGATTTCAACATACTAGCTAGCTATTCACGCTTCAGCCATTAAATTAATTTACAATGATACGTGTGCCACAAATCAGTGAACGAAAATCATTGAAACTCAGTCGTTCACTTCTGTGGACCACTCTGGCTGGTGTTTGGTTAATATGCGTCACTTCTTGTGGACCATTCTGGCTGGTGTTTGGTTCATATGATTCACTTGTTGTGTGGTCCACTTGTGTGATCCAACTTGTCTTATGAAGGAATTATTAATTGTAATCTGTGATAGAATGAGACAGTTTTCCACCACTCTGTGAACTCTGTCCCAACATCGTAAGCTTGTGGACCACTTGTGGTCCACTTGTGTGGTCCACTTGTGTGGTCCATTTGTGTGATCCATTTGTGTGATCTAACTTGTCATATGAAGGAATTATTAATTGTAATCTGTGATGGGATGGTAAAGTTTTCTACCACTGTGAACTCTGTCCCAACATCGTAAGCTTGTGGACCACATGTGCGGTCCACTTTTGTGGTCCACTTGTGTGATCGAACTTGTCATATGAAGGAATTAATAATTGTAATCTGTGATAGAATGTGAAACTTTTCCACCAGTCTGTGAACTCTGTCTCGACGTCGTAAGCAAATCCGAACATTTGGTTCGCCGAAGCGAACCAAATGTTCGTCGAACCGGGTGAGTAAATCCGGCCTGAAAAGTGTGCGAACTAGCCGGAGATTCGTTGAATCTCCATTGGTTCCATTGGAACCAATGGAGATTCATTGGATCCAATGGAGATCCTCCCCCAACTATGTCTCCATTGGTTCCATTGGAACCATTGGTTCGCCGAAGCGAACCAATAGTTCATCTCCATTGGATCCAATGGAGATCCTCCCCCAACTATGTCTCCATTGGTTCCATTGGAACCATTGTTCGTCGAACCGGGTGAGTAAATCCGGCCTGAAAAGTGTGCGAACTAGCCGGAGATTCGTTGAATCGGGGTACGTTGAATCGAGGTTGTACTGTATATATATAAATAAATAAATAAATAAATAAATAAAAATACTCACTTACCTTTTGTCAGAGATTTTTTCAAGTTTAATGACATCAAAGTTCCAGGACATATCATCTGCCAAGAGTTCCCGAATAGCTGCTGAGGCTTGTTGGTGGAGGGCAGGAAGAGATGGCCGTGGTAACTGACTAACTTTGGTAGCTGTGTCGTTACTGCTACGGCGAACAGACAGCAAGGGCTTAGGGCCTTGCTGGTTAGTAAACCAAAATTAGTGTTAGAATACACCTGCTAAACATTTTCCTAAATGACAATGTATGTGCCATACACAACTTTAATATTGGACATGCTAAAAAATATAATGCATTGAATGTAATGAAATGACAATTTCTGGGTGTACCCTAGTGGTTCCCTGAAGCTACTGTATGCTGATATTTTACCATATACTAGGTCAAATAATTCATGTAGTTCTGCAGGCCTACTGGGAACCAACACCAGAAACTGGTCCACTCACAGAAGTGCAGGGAGTGTTAACATTTATTTTTTGTCACCTCACTGGGAAAGGCAACCAGAAAGTCAGCGATTAAAACAAATCACTGCTGGCTTCAAAACAGACCGACGTCTTGAAACTTGCATAAAGAACTAACCCCCTCCCCCAACTATGTAAATGATCAAATTTTATTGAAACTAACGTGATCTCATTCACCTAACCTCCCCTGTCGTCTGAAATGAGCAGGAAAGCTGCTTACCACCAGCCAGGAGTCCCAGCTCCCAGTTCTAGCCCGAAATGCTTTGCGTATTAGTGGCTTTAGGTATTGTATGTACTAGCTCTATCTATAAATCCAACTTTGTTTGTAAATCAACTATGTATATACTTTTCCTGAATAAAGAATTTGAATTTGAAGGCATCAACCTGACAACCAGGAAGGGAGGGGATCAGGGAGCCACTGGGGCTAACCCGGAAATTAGCATTTCATTACATTCAACACAGATTTTCTGGGGGACCCCAGTGTGGCTCCCTGAAGCTAACTACCCATGGAGAAGGGAAAACACGTGGGAACACACCAGGGAGGAGGAAACACTGCAGGAGACACGACGAAGATCAGACACCAGTCGAGAGACACAAGCATACACCTCTTCGCTCTGTGTATGCTTATGAAACATTCCATGAAGCATGTAATACAGGATTATTGGAACAAACACACCACTGTTCTAAGCTCAGTGTTCAACAAGTACCTGTCATGAGCCACAAAAAGGCACCGAGGCCTGGGAACATTCACCAGGCATTGGGCCGCCAGAACAATGTTCGACCTCCAAAACCCTCGTGCCCAAATATCAGTCCAGGACATGTTCATGAACACAACTGAAAGAGTGGCATACTTCCTAATATCACAGGCAAGGGAATAGAACACAGGGTTTATAGACCCAATAACGTTGTGAGACGGCCTGGGAAATATACGCCTTGGAACAGGGAGCCAAGGAAACAGGCCTGACTTAACCTGTGGACGGCGCAGCTATTAACCACTATTAAACATTAGCCACCAGACAAAACAAGGGGTATGGCGTTGTGCCACGCGACAAAAAGGGTATGGCGTTGTGCCACCCGACGAAAAGGGTATGGCATTGTGCCACCCAACAAAACACGGGGTATGGCGTTGTGCCACCCAACATGTGAGCACTGTCAGGATAACATAAGATTCAAAATGCACATGAGGTAGGTTAGGTACGAGATGGATGCCTGAGACCTCTAGTGAGTACCAGCCATCTTGAAAAAATTCCTAGCATGCCCCAGGGCTGCAGGAAAACTCGGTTCTGAATGAGCAACCATGGCTGGCACACACTCCTCCGGCTCCCAATCCCTTGCTGGACATGGTCTCAAAAGATTGCTCTCTGAAGGTGAAATTTAGACTATATTGTTTGAAAATAAGGGTAGTGATACTGATGAAGCAAGGCACGATAAAGACCTAACACAAGTGTTGGATAAAAATGATACAGCACGGATGAGGACAATACAGTGAGTGTATCCAGTACAGGGTGAGCACCAGGCATGCTGTGGCTTCCCAGGTCATCGCCCTCGTCAGTATTATCACCACCTGTGTCATCTCCAATTTTGAAGAAAATGATATTATAGATGAATCCTTTTCTGGGTTCAGTAAGGCTGCTTCTGATACAAGTAGCACAGATGAACAGAGTGTTAGCGGCTTCCATGGTGGTGTTACTATGCCAGTGGTGGTGGTGGTGGTGCCAGTACAAGGAGCATGGATGAATTCACAAGGGAGGACTGTGATAATTTTGTAACACACAAACTACAATTTGATGATACTGATGATGTTGGTGTTGCACCCACTTTCCCATATACACGTGAGATATGTGTGAAAATGAATATTTTATAGCTTATTTTGATGAGCCATTCATGCAATATCTTGTTGACAAAACCAACAGGTATGTATTACAACTGCAACTTATTGCAGGTGGCTTATTACCTGCTTAATGTATGATACATTGGAACGACACCACTGTGGCTCAATTGTATGTGTTCTTAGCTCTGTGTCTGCTTATGAAACATTCCGGAAAACATGTAATAAATAATAGATTTTTCTTTCGCACATTTCACTGCATCTGTTATGTAGCAGCCAGTCAGAACCAGTCATTTACAGTCACAACAAGTCAGTCAGTAAAGATCAGTCATAGGCAGTCATAACTAAATGAAGTTATAACCATAGGTAGTAATAACCAAAGGCAGTCATAACCAAAGGTAGTCAAGTATTCACAGTTGTAGTAGCAACTGGTTAGGCAGTTATGGTCAGTCAGGCAGTTATGGTCAGTCAGCCTACAGTCAACAAGGTATACATAATCAGGCATTCATAGTCCCAACCACTTAGTAAACAATAAAATTAATAAATAAAATAAATAAATGTTTATTTAGGTAAGGTACCTACATACAAGAGATTTTACAAAGAATGATGGATTTATAGATAGAGCTAGTACATACAATGCATACAAATACAAATAAGTTTAATGTCAGGCTCTCAGGCAGACTTGCCTCCCGATCCACCCTCTGGTAACAAGGAAGCCTACTGTATTAATACAGTCCAGACATGGCAGGGAGGAGTACAGCTTGGGGGTTCAGTGTGCAGGATGGGGAGGCCTTGGGGAGGGACCGGGGGTGACCATCTCCTGTGTTAGTCCTAGTCAGAAGCTCAGCCACTGAAGCAACCCATCTCACTCCAACACCTGCCTCCTCCACTGCTATACTCTGCTGCGCGTTCTGCTATTCGCCTGCTTACCCACTGTCTCCTGACTGCCCTGCTATCCACTGGCTCTGTGCCCACCACTATGCCCACTCTGCCACCTACCTCTTTAATCTACTATCTGCCACCCATTGATTCTGCTGCCTGCATGCCCACTATACCCACTCTAACAAGCATCTCACTCTACTGACAGCTTGCAAAATGGTGCAGAAGTAACATCGACACCGAAAGCAAGCTGCAGCAGCTCTGCCAGTGCTGCACGATATGAGGCAACAGTATTAGGCATCAGATGACGGTCCTGGAACAACCAAGAAAGAAAGGACACCACCCGAGCCGAAAGCGAGGCACAACAACAAAGGCCAAAAAGAACCGGAAGGACCACCAGGAAACTTCATACTGCAATCGAGAAGAAACCCTCATGTGATAAACCAACAAGGAAGCCACCTGCTCACCGTAGAGATGGTGATAAACACGAGTCAAAAACACCAAACGTGAAGACTTGCGGTGAAGACCGAACCAGTCTCGTAACGGACTGGCCCGATCTCCTGAAAGAGGCGAGCCTCTTTCAGAAAAGCCAGAAAAACCTCCGGGTTCGGAC
>WNGS01063839.1:217261-228558 GCA_020271785.1 Procambarus virginalis | reverse complement strand
AGAGCTAAGTATATTGTGTTTGCTGGATAAGAGTAAAGCTGCTTGTAGATTAGTTTTTCAAATTTTTGACAGTTAGGCAGGATTGATATAGGTCTGTAGTTGTTAACAAAAGTGAGATCACCACATTTGTGGACAGGGGTTACTCTCGCTTTTTTTTAGAATATCTGGAAAGGTTTGGAGTTCAAGTGACTTGTTGAAGAGCAATGCATAGCAGGGGCTAAAGATCTGGAGGCTTTTTTGTAAATTAAGTTGGTATCTCCTCAAGGGCACTAGACTTGGTTTTAAGGGAAAGGATTATCTCATTAACATCAGTAATTTGTAGGCGTTTAGGTACAGAGACTGTGATAGTTACCTGTAAGATAGTCCTGAACATCAGTACTGGAAGATGGAATATCTTTTGCAAGGGATGACCCAAGGAAGAGAAGAACCTATTGAACTCGAGCAGTTCAGAGGCTGAACGGTGACCATCGTTATTGGACAGGAGTATTGGTTTGTTATTTCAAATCTTCTTTGATCCCAATATTGTGAAATTGTGCTCCATGTTTTTTTAATGTTTCCCTTTGTTTGGGTAAATTTATCTTTGTAGTATTTAGATTTGGCTCTTCTAATTATTTTAGATAGCAATAACAAGTAATTCTTTGAAAATTCTTTGGACGGTTCCTAACCTATACTTCTTCTCAAGTCATGTTTTTTATTAATGTATTAAGTATTCCCTTTGTAAGCCAAGGATTGTTTAGCCTTTTGGTTGTGACTAGTTTCGTTAGCATAGGACAGTGGGTGTATAAAGGCTGAGAGTTTTTTGAAGAAAAGATTGCACTGCTAGGTTGATGTCCCCTATGTTACCTAACTGGGATTGCCAGTTGACATTAGCAGCAGCAGCTATAAAATTGCCTATAGCAGTTTCATTGTGCAGCCTAAAGCTTAACTCCCTTGTCTCTAGAGGTGGTTTGTTAATGTTAGTTAAGAAATGTGGGGTAATGGTCTGAAGTGCTATGATGATTATACCTGAAGTAAGCGGAGAGGTTATGTTGGTCCAGATGTGATCTAGAGTCGTGGCAGTACTATCAGTGATTCTAGTAGGGCTAGTGATTAAGGGTATGAGGAAGCAGGAATTCATACAGTTGAGGAAGCTGGCAGCAGTAGGTGTTTTAGGCTCACAGGTTCAATATTAAAGCCCCCTGCGATAATTAGATGGTTTTTGTTCAGTCTGTTATCTAGTATTGGATTTCTAAGATTTGAGTTGAATTCGGACCATCAGTGTTAGGAATTCTATAGACTGCACCCCAGACAGGACAGACTCAGCACCCATGACTCTGAAACTGCCAAAGATATACTCCCCCACAGCAGTTCTAGTTCTAATTACTTTTAAGCATGTTAGTTCTTGGTGGTAGTAAGAGCAGTACCACCACCTCTCTGAATTTGATGACAGTTGTGAATTGCTGAGTAGTTAGGCATGTTTAAAGAGTTGAGTAGTATCCTCTTTTAACCACGTTTCAGTAAGTATAATAAAAGAGAATTTGTTGTCAATAGTTTCAATCAAGGCACTAACATCATCGAAGTGTTCCCGAGATATTAACGTTCAAGTTGATTACAGAGAATATTGTGATTGTGTTAATACATTGTTTACATCATGTGCTGTAAAATATCTGCAATTTTGATCATTAACCCTTCAATTGCGCATCGCATCATATGATGCTTTTACCGACTTGCAGTAAATTGCGCATCGCATCATGTGATGCTTTGGAGTACTACGCAAGATTTAAACGGCCCGCGGATACACGGGGTTCACTACACCTTCATCAGGGCTCTTGTAAACAGACCCCACTTTAAAAAAAATCATGAGCAAAACTCCCGGGTGTTAGGGGCCTCAGTATTGAGTGAGCTACCAAGCCTGACGCACGCAGCATGAGCTCACAGCACTGCTGTTCAGTTTGTGACCACAGCATCGCCTAAAAATGCCATAATATACTTGTTTATGCTATTATGTAGCGATGATATTATTACAGAAGACCCCTGACTGTGATAAAACTGACCAGGGTTCTGATAATAGCAGGATTGTGGTGATATTTAGCGCTGTGCGCCATGGAGGGAGGAGTAATGCTGTGGGAGGGAGGGTGGTGGCGATGTCTTCTGACTGTGTGTGGCCACCTTTTATTGACTGCACTCACCATACCAGCTTAGTGGTTCGCTATGGTGAACACAAATGTAGATGCTTATATATAACGTGTCTATAGAGGGTATAAACAGCAAGAGAAGTAGGTTGGGAGCCGCCATTTTGGTGAGGACGGTGGCGTCGTCTGCACGATTTATCATGTTGTTTACTGGTTACCACGATGGTCTTTGGGCACCATACCAGTTTACTTGTACAAGTATGGTGAATAAAACAGATAGATTTATATATAGTGTTTTCACTATATATAAATTACTAGAGAGTTCCAGAGAGTTCT
The DNA here is from genome assembly GCA_020271785.1 of Procambarus virginalis. NCBI lineage: Eukaryota > Metazoa > Arthropoda > Malacostraca > Decapoda > Cambaridae > Procambarus > Procambarus virginalis. The sequence goes on along the minus strand of WNGS01063839.1, from coordinate 226,111 downwards.
ATCCGCGCACACTATATATAAATGTGTGTATATAGCGTAATAACACCACAAACAGTATTGTTGTAGGAGAAATATTCGTGCGTCTGGCCTTGAGGGTGGCAGCCATCAGCTGACCGTGTGAGGTCCTATGTGTTTGTGCCTTTACTCACCATACAAGCTTAGATGTACAGTTATGGTGAACAAAACATGTAAATACTTATATATAACGTCTGTATATAAAAGCAAAAACAGTATGGTGGGTGGAGAATGGTGGCAAGTCAGGTGAGGTGAGGGAGGGAGAGAGTGGCAACCAGTGGCGGACTGCCACTGGCTGCCACTGCCACTGCCACTCAGCATACCAACTTAGTGGTTCGTTATGGTGAACACGAATGTAGATACTTATATATAGCGTCTGTATATAGTGAATAAAAGCAAAACAGTATGGTCGGAGGAGAATGTGGACGAGTGAGGTGTTGAGGGAGGGAGTGAGTTGCTGGCTGGTACACGGCGGTCACTCCTCATTACTTTTTGACTCATAATAGCAACTTAGTGGTTCGTTATGGTGAACAAAACATGCAGATACTTATATATAACCTGTGTATATAGTGTAAAAACCGACAAAGTATTTGTTGACTGTTTGATGAACATAATTGAATCAACAATATGCACACCATATTTTTGAGTACAGCGATGATTCACTCATTTTATTATATAATATATCACACTACACACTATTGAATAATATTACAGCAAAAAAATAAGAAAAATCAATCAGAGACATTGAAATAATTAGGTAATTATCTCTTTGTGGCAACTCCGGCCTGACAACTGGCGATCAACAGACCGCCTGGGACGCACGCTGAGTCAGCACCTGTTTTTTTGCCAGACTTCCCCGCCCTATAGCGGGCAATATATGCCACTTATGATTTTTTTTATTATTTTTCCCATGATCAGTAAACACACATTAACAGGTTAGGAAGATTTTTTTTTTTTTTTTTTTTTTTTTTTTTTTTTTTTTTTTTTGTATGCGCCTGTGGGTGTCAAGTGGTATATAACCATGTGCCATTTAAGGGTTAAAGTGATGATTGTCATAGATAGTGGATAAGAGGTTTAGTTCTGGGTCTATACTTGTCTGTATAAAAAGGCTGGTTGTAGGAAAACAAGGCAAGAATGGCAATTACAAAATAAAATTTTGATATAAAATGGGGAAAAAATATATATAATCAAGACTGTGCAAAACAAACACAAAATGAACAAAATAAGAAAAATGAGGTAGATTGCTTACAAGTACTCTTAGGTACACTGTAAGTAATAATTTGCATTTTGAGACACAGGCAAAGCCAGGGGTACAATGGAGTAAGGGAGTATGGTGAGGCTAGGCAACCTAGGTAATAAATGACCTAGTTTCTAAGTCATTTTATAGGCAACCTAGTTCTAGTAGTTTTATAGGCAACCTAGTTCTAGTAGTTTTATAGGCCACCTAGTTTCTTTGGTGTTTTCACCATTGCAGCAGTGTTTATATACGGATGTGTGTGTGTGTGAGCCAGGATTTTAGGATCCTAGAGCTGCATGTTCTCAGGGTTCTCTTCCCTGTGTGATCTGCATGGACTACCCTTGCATGATCAAGGTTGTCTTTCCAGGGGCCTTTGGGGTAACACTCCTGTCAGGAAGTGTTGCTGCAGAGTGTGTTGCTTCCTCGCCCTTGGCACAAGCCAGGCGCTGGGGCTTTCTATCTTGTCCTGGGTTATGGAGTGTTTTTGGCTGGTGGAACGCACTGTGGCTGATGCTCCTAGCTCTTCGGCTAGCAACGGTGCACCGATGTTTCTCCTGGACTCCTTATTTGCTCCTATGGGGTCTATGGGGGGCTGCTTCACTTTTAGTTTGCTGGTGCTTAGTTCTCTTGCTTATGTGTAGAGAGTTCTACTTTTAGCCTTATTAGATTAGCCTAGGGTGTGTGCAATGGAACTCCTTTGCTTTCCTCTGGGTTTTCCAACAGTTGGTTGTGGTCTGGTTGTCTGCATCACCAGGGCTTACCGGCATAGCTGACCCCAGTGCCTGGGCTTCCTGCGGGCCCTGGAAAACTCCTGCAGACTTGGTTGTAGTACATGGGTACATCCTCTGAGCTTGCCTTGTGCAAATTTGAGGGTTGTTAGTCACCCATGCCTCATGGTGACAATGATCCTTTCTGCCTCCACCATACGTCTTGTTGGGTTAGTGATACCTGCGACCCAGAGTCATGTGCTCCAGCTTACCCATTCCTCATTGGTTATTCCATGGTATCGGGCAACAGTTGTTACATAGGTGTTTTTTCACAGGTGTTGTGTGCCTGGTTGGAAGATCTGGAGCTGCCTCGCTTAATTTTTAGGGACTGTTTTAGAGGTGTTGGTCACCTCGACAGCAGTTCTGTCCGCACCCCCCTCTTCCTTCCCAGGTGGGTGTAGTTTGTCCTCCTACCTCAACCCTTCCCTGTTACCAGCTCCAAAAAGTCTGAGTGTTTTGGAGCTGGGACAGGGTTTAGCTCGTGATGAGGCTCGGGTGGCTTCGGGGATTGTCCCTTCTGATGAAGGTGCAGAAGCAATTGAGCCTCTCCTTCCCGCCGAGGGTTTCGAGTCATCCCAGCTGACGCCTCCTTCGAGGCCTTTCACCTGGACTTCGCATCTTCTTCTCACGTGGTGTGCGTGTATGAGGGCTCTGCCCTGGGGCCTTCTTTGACAGATCTCGGGGCCCAGAGGGAGTCTGAGTAGAGCTCTTGGGATCCTTTTGACCCAGTTTGGGCACTTGTACCCCTTAACACAGGATCTGCTTTTGCTGGGTAAAGGGTAATTTTTCCCCTTCCCTTTGAGTTTTGAGTGGAGTAGGGCTTCCCCTAGGATGCATTTCCAGGTGTCTTTGGGCTCCCTGGATTTGTCTTTCCAGAGGTTTTCTTCCTTTAACCCTTCAATTGCGCATCGCATCATATGATGCGTTGACCGACTTGCAGAAAATTGCGCATCGCATCATATGATGCGTTGGAGTACTACGCAAGATTTAAACGGCCCGCGGATACACGGGGTTCACCACACCTTCATCAGGGCTCTTGTAAACAGACGCCATTTTTAAAAAAAATCGTGGGCCAAACTCCCGGGTGTTAGGGGCCTCAGTATCGAGTAAGCTACCAAGCCTGACGCACGCAGCATGAGCTCACAGCACTGCTGTTCAGCTTGTGACCACAGCATCGCCTAAAAATGCCATAATATACTTGTTCATGCTATTATGTAGCAATAATATTATTACAGAAGACCCCTGACTGTGATAAAACTGACCATGGGTCTGATAATAAGAGGATTGTGATGATATTTAGCGCTGTGCTCCATGGAGGGAGGAGTAATGCTGTGGGAGGGAGGGTGGTGGCGTTGTTATCTGACTGTGTGTGGCCACCTCTTATTGACTGCACTCACCATACCAGCTTAGCAGTTCGTTATGGTGAACACAAATGTAGCTACTTATATATAACGTGTGTATAGAGAGTATAAACAGCAAGAGTAGGAGGTTGGGAGCCGCCATTTTGGTGAGAGGAGCGTCGTCTGCAGGAATTTTCGTGTTGTTTACTGGTGATCACGTCTTTGGGCACCATACCAGTTTACTTGTACAAGTTTGGTGAATAAAACCGGTAGATATTTATATATAATGTGTGTATATAGCGTAATAACACCACAAGCAGTATTGTTGGAGGAGAAATAGTGCGTGTGGCCTTGAGGGCGGCAGCCATCAGCTGACTGTGAGGTCCATCAGTGGCAGTGGCAGCCAGTGGCGGGCTGCCACTGCCACTCAGCATACCAACTTAGTGGTTCGTTATGGTGAACACGAATGTAGATACTTATATATAGCGTCTGTATATAGTGAATAAAAGCAAAAACAGTATTGTGGGAGGAGAATGTGGGCGAGTCAGATGACTTGAGGGAGGGCGTGAGTGGCTGCCTGGTACACGGCGGTCACTCCTCGTTACTTTTTTGACTCATAATAGCAACTTAGTGGTTCGTTATGGTGAACAAAACATGCAGATACTTATATATAACCTGTGTATATAGTGTAACAACCGACAAAGTATTTGTTCACTGTTTGATGAACATAATTGAATCAACAATATGCACACCATATTTTTGAGTACAGCGATGATTCACCCATTTCATTATATAAATATATCACACTACACACTATTGAATAATATTACAGCAAAAAAACTACGAAAAATCAATCAGAGACATTGAAATAATTAGGCAATTATCTCTTTGTGGCAACTCCGGCCTGACAGCTGGCGATCAACAGACCGCCTGGGACGCATGCTGAGTGAGCGCCTGTTTTGTGCCAGACTTCCCTGCCCTATAGCGGCCAATATATTCAACTTACGATTTTTTTACTATTTTTCCCGTGATCAGTGAACACAAATTAACAGGTTAGGAAGAAAAAATTATTTTTTTTATTTTTTTTTTTTGTATGCGCCTGTGGGTGTCAAATGGTATATAGCTATGCGCCATTTAAGGGTTAAAATTTCCTCTGCAGAGGTGCGGGCGGTCTTCAGTTGCTTACCTCCTGCATGACCAGGTTTATGCCTCGGTGGAGCTGGCCTTGTTGAGTGCTTAACAAAGTCCAGGAGTTGTCCTGCCTGGCAGACTCTTAGTTGTTTTTGCTTGGAGCTTCACAAGGCTTGTATTGTACCCACATGCTTGAGTGGCGGGAGGTGTCTTCTATGTTTCAAGTGTTTTTTAGGGGGCTCTTTGGAGTTCCTCATTGAGTGCTTCTTCGCTCCTGCTTTTCCCTGTGATGTGGGTCTGCTGCAGTTATGCACTCAGGTCCTTGTTCTTTCGGCTGCCTTAGTGACTGATGAATTTCAGACTCGGGTGCACTTGGCCTCTTTTGTGTGATGCTTTAGCCTTTTGGAGTTGTCTTTGGATTTGCTTTTCAAGGATGTTGGGTCGCTTGTTGGGGGACCCAGAGTTTTTGTCTTGGCTGCTTTGGAGTCGTATGCCCTACTGAAGCTGTTGGTGCTGATCCTCCGGAAAGCGGTTTTCATGTGTTTCCACCTTCTGTCTTGTGTGTTGACAAGCTGTGCTAAGTCTTTCTTTGGAGTCAATGTGGGCTCTGGCTCTTCTTTTAGCTTCGCCATTTTGTCCTTTGGTTTTATGGAGGACAGTGCTGTTTAGATTTTGTTGGTGGCTTCTGCTAGTTGCCATCCTGTTTCTGACTTGTGTGTCTGTGGGAGTTGGTCCCTATCTTCTTGGAAGGGTCGGGCCAGGACTCAAGCTGCCGTAGGTCAGGGTAGGACTGTGATGCCAGCAGCTGGGTCGGCAGGGACCCTGGTACTATCCTCTTTGTCTCAGGATTTGCGTCAGGCCTTTTTCAGGTCACCCCTTTGATGGGGCAGTGGGGGTAGAGGCTGGCTCTATTTGTCCATGCCTGGTCCCATGATTTGTGGATCTTTTGGGTTGTCTCGTGGCCTCCGGTGGCATTAGGCAGCCCTTCCTCCTCTAGGAGGGTTGGGGGCAAGATGGGGGAAAGCCTCTTCCTCTGGCACCAACACCACGGCCAACACCACCACGAGCACCAAGACCACGGCTATGTCGTCTGCTACTGCTGTTGGAGCTGCGTAAGGGTATGCTAGGCACTGATGCAGATTTACGTACTGTAGGCCTACCACGAACAAATGATGTTGAGGGCCCACTGTCGTCATGCTGGGAGACACGCTGCCGCCTGCCTCTACACGTTGCTGAGGCAGCAAAACCCCGCCTGGTAACACCACTGCTGCTCGTACTCGGGTCGTCCACACTAATCGTATCAGAGCCAATGTCACTGAAGCCCGAGAAAGATTCGTCACATGTACTATCACTGAATAAACTACTAGCGTCTGGGGACATAAATGATGTTGGTGATGATAATGGTGTTGACCCAGGGCGGCGAGGCAGGCCGGGCAAGGCGCGTGTACCATACACGCTCGCCACATCTTCCAATTCCGTCTCTCCCTCACTCGTATCAGATCTATGAGTAAGGTCTTTCTTTGGATCATAGTCTAGGTCATCATCCATAGCAACGTCGTCATACAAAATATAGCGTATTTCCTCCTCAGAGAGTCATTTTCCATGACCCCGGGTAACCGTGGAGCAGGAGCTCGTAGAGGATGCGTCAGACATGGTTGTTGCTGTTAAACTGAGGCTCCCCACGGCCACGGGGCATGCTGGGATTTTTTTTCAAAATGGCGGACGATCACTGGGGCCTCCAGCCATCCATACCATACCCGCGTCACCGTGCACCAGTTTTGAATGGAACTTGAAAAATAAAAATACCCAGAGGCGTGTTGCGCAAACCAGACATGGGCCTGCAGGCGCGTTGCGCAGTTTAAGGCTTAATAATATGGGGCCTGACAGCTGAGTGGACAGCACTTCGGATTCGTAGTCCTGAGGTTCTGGGTTCAATCCCCGGTGGAGGTGGAAACAAATGGGTAGAGTTTCTTTCACCCTGATGCTCTTGTTACCTAGCAGTAAATAGGTACCTGGGAGTTAGGCAGCTGCTACGGGCTGCTTCCTGGGGGTGTGTAACAAAAAGAAGGCCTGGTCGAGGACCGAGCTGCTGGGAAAGTTAAGCCCCAAAATCATCTCAAGATAACCTCAAGATAGCCGAGCCGCCCATTTAACGACATTCGCGCTTGAATTGTTTGTAAAGAATTTCAGTTATTTTACTTTTTTTAACAAAAACACAATTATTATATTTCATTCTATAGGTCCCAAGAAAGTTAGTGGTAAGGTTCAACCTAAGAAAATAGTTGAGTGGAGGATGTCCCTTTCTCATTAAGAAAATGTGTGAAGTATGGAAAGAACTGCAAAGTTTTGTTGAAAAAACTCACCCAGATAAAGCTGTCCATTGCATTGACCTTTTAAATGACAATGTGAAGCCTCACTACAGACAAATGTTAAAATATAGGGAAAAACAAGTGTTTTTAGACAGATTCTTAGCAAGACAAGCAAGCAGTGTGCCACAACTAGGTCATAGAGGTATGCAGGCAAAATGTACGAGAGAGTGTAACCCCAGAAAAGTCATCACTGCCTGATGTTATAAAGGAAGGGGACTCCCCTTGCAAACACTAACACCTCTCCTCCATCCCCCCTCCTCACCATCTTCCATATGCCAACAAGAGTCATCAATAAAGGTAATCTATAACTTGTATATACTATAATACAAAATATTTGGGTGTATTATGCATGAAATCTATTTAGAAGTTAATATTTTTTTAAGTCTGGAACAGATTAATTCAATTTACATTATTGCTTATAGGAAAATTTGTTTCGGGTTGCAAATTTTCGGTTTATGACCCATCTCTGGGAATAGAATAATCTGAAAACCAAGGTACCACTGTATAGTGTAATAACAGCAAAAACAGTATGCTGGGAGGAGCAGTGTGGTGGCATCCTTAGCTGACTTGTGTGTGGCAGCTGCTATTATTGTTTGGACACCATGCCATTAGTGTTTTTTTATGGTGAACAAAATTTGCAGATACTTATATATAATGTGCGTGTATACAGTGTAATAACAAGCAATAAATCCTATTTTATTGTTTTAGGAACATAATAATTGAATCACTAACATGCACACCATACTTTTGAGTATAGCGATGGTTAGCACATTTTATTATATAAATATATCACACTACACACTGTTGAATAATATTACTGGCAAAAACCAGATAAAAAAGTAATTGAAATAATTAGGTAATACAGTGGAACCTTAGTGTACGATTGCCCTGGAGTACAAATTTTTCTGTGTACGTCGTCAATTGTCATAAAATCTGCCCTGGTGAACGACGTTTGCTCCAGAGTATGAATTGATTATTCAGTATCCACTCAATTTAACCCTTAGACTGTGCATTATATATATAGATAATTTCAGTAACAAAACCAGTCCCGTGCAATACAATAATAGCTGTTTTCATGTCTAGCGCTATAACTTAAATGCCCGGCATGGGATAGGGACAGCTATAGTGCAGCCATGACCGATAGGTGGCAGATGCTACCTAGAAAAAAATCGTGGCCAACATTCTTGGGTGTGACAGCCTCAGTACTGAGCGAGCCACCAAGTTTGATGCACACAGCATGAGCGCACAGCACTGCTGTTCAGCTTGTGACCACAGCATAGCCTAAAAGTCATAATATATATGTACATGCTATTATTTAGCAATAATAGTATTACAAAAGACCCGTGACAGTGATAAAACTGACCAGGATTCTGATAATAGCAGGATTGTGATGATATTTAGCACTGTCCTCCATGGAGGGAGGAGTAAGGCTGTAAGAGGAAGGGTGGCGGCGTCATCTTCTGACTGTGTGTGGGCCAACTTTTATTGACTGCACTCACCATACCAGATTAGTGGTTCGCTATGGTGAACACAAATGTAGATACTTATATATTACGTGTGTATAGAGTATAATAACAGCAATAGGAGTATGTTGGGATGTGTCATTTTGGTGAGGGAGGTGCGTCGTCTGCACGACTTGTCATGTTGTTTACTGGTGGCCACTATGGTCTTTGGGCACCATACCAGCTTATTTGTACAGGTATGGTGAATAAAACATGTAGATACTTATATATAACATGTGTATATAATGTAATAACACCACAAACAGTATTGTTGGAGGAGAAATATTAGTGTGTCTGGCCTTGAGGGCGACCGCCACCAGCTGACTGTGTGAGTAGCTATGTCTTATTGCCTTTACTCACCATACAAGCTTAGATGTACAGTTATGGTGAACAAAACATGTAGATACTTATATTTAACATCTGTGTATAGTGAATAAAAGCAAAAACAGTAAGGTGGAAGGAGTATGTTGGAGAGTGAGGAGGTGAGTG
>WNGS01063839.1:175529-185939 GCA_020271785.1 Procambarus virginalis | reverse complement strand
GGCAGGGCTTCTGGGCCGAAGGTGCCACTGACCCCACAGGCAGCAGACGGAGGCAAAACAAAGAGAGTCACCCTGAGACAAGGGGATAGAGCAACCCTCTAACTCGCACAAAGGAGGGGGGACTCCGGGGCCACATCCATCGGGCTCATGTGCTCCCTAGGGGTTTCCCAGGGTTCTGAGCGTTTACTATAAGAGTACTCGTGCTCAGGTAATCCCTGGCAGGGTACTGCTAACCGGCGCCCACAAATACCAAACAACTATCTAAGAACTGAAATCCCTGGGACGTGTACACTCATGGGGACCTAGCAGGTGGGAACCACTGGAAGAAAGAAAAATACCCAGTACACAGGAGGGAAAGAACCATGGCAGAACCCCCCCACCAGGCAGACAAACAAAAAGAAAAAAGAAAAATCCCGCTAGAGGACAACATACCTAGGTGGAACAGAGTCGGCCGCTATGATAGGTGAATACAAGCTGCGGAGTAACCTGTTGGCCCCTACCAGTGCAAACTGCCCCCTACCCCAAGGAGAACATGGAGACAAAACCACCCGAGCACAAAAAGGGCAGTCGAAAACCAAGCAGTAAATGACCTAGCAAGGGCCAGAACCCAAGGAACTTGTGGAAGGTGGCCCCAAGCAGCCCCAAGGGCAGTAACTTACAGGGCACCTAGGGAAAACAACCCTAGGCTGCATATGCAGCCCAAATACTGGAGAATCACTCCTGGCTCATGCATCACCTAGAAGACAATCAACACACATGACGTACAGTGCTGAAAAAACCACCGGAGCCACAGCACACGACCTCAGCCTTTAGCATCAGCCTTGAAGAGAGTATGGATGAGCCGGCATAAGGGGTCTGGGCTCCCCCTCCCCCCCAGGGAGGGGGAACTGCGCAGACAGGCAGCACATTTGGTTTGATGTCATGATTGTTTGACTTATTTTCAGTTTTGGTGGAGTTATGCCACTTGTAGTTCACGCTTTCGTAGCAATATTTTCAACAGAATAGGGTTTTGTTTTGGGAGCGCTTACTTTCTGGGTGCCTGACCGGTTGATGGCAGACATAGAATGCTTCTAACCACACGGGGTTTCTATAGCCATTGCTCCCATGCCTCTCTGAGGGGGGCCAGGTTCTGGCTCATGATCCCTGGTAGGCCCAAGAATTCCATACACATGACTGATGCCAAGTCTGACATTAGCATATCAGCCTAGTAAGCTCCAGGGAGCTGAAGGGGCTCCCCCTAGAAAAAGAGGCGTTGACAGAGCAGTCGCCATACGAGGTCTGCTCCACCCAAGCAGTCTGGCAGGGGTTGCCACAAAGATATTATTACTTAATTATTTCAATGTTCTCTGATTTTTCTTTGTTTTTTGCAGCATTATTATTCAATAGTGTGTATTGTGATATATTTATATAACAAAATGTGTGAACCATTGCTGTACTCAAAATTATTGTGTTCATTTTTAGTGATTCATTATGTTCAAAAAACAATAAACATAGTTTTGCTGTTATTACACTATGTACACATGTTATATATACGTATCTGCATGTTTTGTTCACCATAATGACACTACTAAGTTGGTATTGTGAGTTAAAAAGCAACGAAGAGTGGACGTCACTCACCAACCCAGCCAGCCAGCCCAGCCAGCCGCCATTCTCGCCACCAACTCCCTTTTTTTTTTGTTTGAGATATATACAAGAGTTCTTACATTCTTGTACAGCCACTAGTACGTGTAGCGTTTCGGGCAGGTCCCTGGAATACGACCCCCGCCGCGAAGAATCGTTTTTACAACCAAGTACCCATTTTACTGTTGAGTTAGACAGAGGCTACAGTTAAGGATTTGCGCCCAGTAAATCCTCCCCGGCCAGGATACGAACCAATGACGAAGCACTCACGAAACACCAGGCGAGTGCCTTTCCACTACACCACAGACTGAAATGTGGGAAGCAAGCAGACTAAATGGACGAAAAACTCCGCGCAGAAACAGAAAACCCCGGCAGGGGCAAACAGCCCCAGAACTGCTAGCAGGCATCCCCCACAGCCCCGGAAACCCGCAACAGAGGCCCCGGGGCAGAGCCATCCTCCACGTCCTCTGCCCTTAAAGAAAAGGAAGAGTCCAGGAGAAAGGCAGCAAGGAAGGGCTGCTGGTAAGTCCCAGAAGCCTTAGCAGAAGGAACAGGCTCAAAAGCATCCATCCCCAACCCAAACGGGCCAGCCCCCGAAACCGCCTGAGTCGTGGCCCCAACTAAACCTTGCAGCGACCCCGAAACCCGCAGATGGTCAGGAGCCGGGAACAGGGGAGAGAAAAAGGCGAACAGCACCTAACCAAAATGGGGTGGCCCCGGGGCATCAGAGTGGGAAACCAACCTAGCATGTTACAGCAACCTAAACCAAGCTTCCAACGCGGATGCCGCCTGTACTCTGAACAGTAATAACATCAGGAGAGTAATGAAGAACAAGCTGAGAACACAACTCGCAAGACTCCGGGTCAAGGTGTCAAGTGACCCAACAGGCAGCATGACGGAGGTAAAAGTGGCGACTGTCACCCGGAGACAAGGGCACAGAAACCAGTGAACCCGCACAAGACAGGTTGAAACTCGGAAGACACACTCAATGGTCCACCAAGCCCTGACAGGGTTTTAAAGGGGCCGTAGGGTAATAACTATGGGAAGTCCGGGCAAGGTGTTTCTAACTGGTTAAAAACACAAAACTAACAAGGGGTAGAAAGACAACACTGAAAACCCCTGTGACATGTACAATCATGGGGTCTAGCAGAGGGCCACCAAACACTACCAGGGGAACTATAGCCACACTAGGCAGACCCCCACCAGGCAATTGAAAATAAAACAAAAGAAAAATACCCGCAAAAGTACACCGTCCCCAGAGGCAACAGGAACCGTTCGCCGCTTAGATGACAGGTCGCCCAACACCTTGTTGCCCTAACCAGCACAACACCAGTCCCTACCCAAGGCCAAACAAGGGCCCCAAGGGCGAGGCAAATGCCGAGCAGCAAGAACCTCTACGGGAATGGTTCCTGAACACCCCAGGGAAGATAACCCTGTCACGCAGGGGCAGTACTCACAGGGACATTAGGGAAGGAAGCCCCTAATCGCATGCAGCTCCGGTACTGATGAGGAACACCTGGTCACCGCACAACACAACACATGGCAGTGAACGCCATAAAAGGCAAACACCGTCTAGGAAACTGAGGCCAGAGAAGCATCTGTTTCGGTTGACATTAGCTTGAGAACTGATGCTAGGCAGCCGGCGCGGTGAGGTTCGGCCCCCCCCCTCCCACTCTTGGGGTGGGGAGGGCTGTGCGAACAATCAGCGCTGCAGTAAAGTGTGACGTTTGCTTGTTTGCTTGTTTCCTTGGGATTGTAGGAAGTTTCTACCTCTGTTCTGTTTTCTGTTTTAGCTTTTTACCATGTGGGGTTTGTTTTGTTATGCTTACCTTTCTGGGTGCCTAACCCCGGTTGATGGCAGATAAAGAAAACCCCAACCACAAGGGGGTTTTCCAGGGCCATTGCTCCCTGATACCTCCCTGAAGGGGCATGGTTCTGGCACTGGTCCCTGGTAGGTCTAAACTCCTTAGTTAATGTCCCAGTCTAATATAATATACATTAGCCTGATAAGCTCCAGGGAGCCGTAGGGGCTCCCCACAGAAAATGGCATTTCATTACATTCAACGCTGTTTTTATTTACATGTACGTGTTCAGGGAAGGGAATTTATCATGTTACAAAGATAAATAAAAATAAATAAATAAATAAATAAACAAATAAATAAATAAATAAATGTTTATTCAGGTAAGGTACATACATACAAGAGATTTTACAAAAATTGATAGATTTATAGATAGAGCTAGTACATACAATGCCTTAGGCCACTATTATGCAAAATGTTTCGGGCAGGAAAAACATTAAAGACTAAAACTTAATACTAATTGAGTTTAAAGTATAAAATGTGTTGAGAAGCAAATAAAAAAAAGGGGGGGGAACATGGCTTAAAAAGCAGCACAAATACAATTAGGTCGACAAACAGCGTTGTTTAAAAAACAGACATGGGTTGACAATATGGGGGTAAGGTAGGTTACAGGGAATTTATTAGGTAGTGCTTTGCTTTTATCTTAAACTGGTTGAGAGAGGTACAGTCTTTAACATGGTTGGGAAGGTCATTCCACATTCTTGGTCCCTTGATTTGTAGAGCATTTCTAGTTTGATTAAGTCGTACTCTTGGAATATCAAAACTGTATTTGTTTCTGGTGTGGTGCTCATGGGTTCTGTTACAACCTTCAATGAAGCTTTTGAGGTCAGGATTGGCATTACAGTTCAGCGTTTTATATATGTATAAATTGCGAAAACTTGATTTTTGATGCAAAGAGGGACTGTCCCAATAAATGAAGTGCATCACAGTGGTTAAATCAGATGATATGGGAAAAGCATTGAAATGTTTTATGCACAGTGAGCAAAGCAAACTTATCACCAATACTATCTTGACATGATGCAGTTGTATTAAATAGGTTTGATATAATGGTAATGTAATATTGAACACAAATGTTACTTTATGTTTGAATTTTTTGCTCTGCCCAGTTGAGTCATGGGAGAAGATAACTTTGTAATTGTGTCTTCATTCCAAATCATGGGAGCAGTGCGATTCATGTGCTTTCTTTGCACTATCATATCTTATTCATTCTTCTTTTTATAAATGAATGCAGTAGAATAAGCATAATTAATAAAGTTCATTGCACATTTTACACTGCAGGTTGTTTTCTTCACATTGAGACTCCTTACAATGCACAGTTGACAACACAGCTTGTTTCTCATGCTTATTCTTCACACACAAACTCTGCACTTACATTGTCCTCAAACACATGAGAGTGGAGTTGATTAGCAGATAATCCAAGTAGTCATCTCAGGCTAAAATATTTCATTAATGGCATGGCAAGGAAAATACTGGCAGACTGATATTCTAGTTATAGGGGTTTTTATAGTATAAAGCTGCTCATTAATCAGGTGGTTGATCTTGTTTAAGCTGAATAATCCATCATACACAGCTGCTCATTTTAATAACAGTTTAAGAATTGGGATAATTATTTTATGTTAAAAGCATTGAAAAGATTTCATAAATGTAGTCAGTATTATCAAGTGTTAGTGTATTTGTGCATGAACTATAGCATTGGAAAGCATAGAAGCATCATGTCCAGTAATCAAGTACATGGTAGTTTGTGATGTATGCATCAGTTAATGTGTCAGCTTATCTACACTTGTTCATTCCATCATTAGTAGTTAATACGAGAAGAAAAACTTCTTTAATTTCTGCAAAAAAACAAAAACCCAGCATTGAATGTAATGAAACACCATTTTCTGGGTGAGTCCCTCCAGCTCCCCTGAGCTTACCGGGCTGATTATGTGTGTATTAGACTGTGGTATCAGTCAGTTTGATTGGAGTTCTAGCCTACTGGGGACCACGAGCCAGAACCTGGCCCCCTTCAAAGAGGCACGAGGAGCAATGGGCTATAGAAATCCCCATGTTGTTGAAAGCATTCTATTTCTGCCATCGACCAGGTTAGGCACCCAGAAAGATAGACCTCCCAAAGCAAACTCCACCTGGCTAAAAATTGCTACTGAAAGCCGAACTATCAAGCAGAACTCCACAATCTGAAAATAAGCAAACAAGCATGACATCACAACCGCCAATGTGCTGCTGTCTGTGCAGCTCCCTCCTCCCTGGGGGGGGGGGAGCCCCAGACCCCCTGCCGGCCATCCAACCCCAGTACAGAGGCTGAATATCAAAAACGCGAATACCGCCAACCGGAGTGAGGAAGGGTTGCCAGTGAGCCTTTGGGACTCGCCCAGAAAATGGCGTTTCATTACATTCAAAGCTGGCTTTGTGGAGAGCTACCTAACCACAGAAAGGGAAAAGAGGAACTTACATGGGAGGCAGCCACCACTCTCACCTCAACTCGAAGTCAAGACAACTGACTGCAACCTGCGACCCAAAGCGACGCACGCCTGACTAGAGCCAGGAACATTAATGAGGCAACAGGTAGCTAGGACCCTGTTCGACCTCCAAAATCCTTGTGCCCAAATGTCAGCCCAAGACATATTACCAAAACGGCAGCTAAAGCAGCAAAGTAGCGAACATCATGGACATGAGGATTAACCACAATCTGGCTAGACCGAATAACCTTGTGGACGACCTGGGAGACACGAGCCATAGAACAAGGAAGAAGGGAAACCAGGTCAACCCAAAGCACGTCCCCAGCCACCAAGGCCGTGCTGTGCATAAAACGTCTAATTGCTGCAACCAGACACAACACATGAAGCACCGCTGGCTGAACCAACCGAGCATCAATAACCCAAGGAAACCTCCGGAAAGCCGCCATCTCGTTCTTTGCCAGAAAAGATGGCTACAAATGAACAAATCTATAACCATGCTTGAAAGAGCAGAAATCCCTGTGCCGGAGGGGAGCATGAAGCTCCCCAACCCGACCCCCGCACCCTCTGAAGCGACAGCCAAACAGCCGCAAACTCCCACACTGTGTTGTGAGCCTGACTGAAGGACAGAGCCCATTGACCCTGCCCAGTTTGGTGAGCACTAGTTACAAAGCCCCAATCGAGAGACGAGGCATCCATGAACATATCGAGCGAGGTCACGGGTAAGCGCCACGGCACAGAGCCCCGAAAAAACCTGGTGAGGAAGCCGGCGATGCAACAACTGACTCAGAGCCCCCATAGGCCAAACCCAACGATTGCGAGAGTGGCTGAAGGGAGATCCCCGAAGGAACCAGAACAGCTGCTGAAACTAAACCCGACCCGTTAGGTAAACAAGCACGGCTTGTTTACCTAACCCATGGCTTCTGCCTTCAAGGCCAGACGCACTAATATTTCTCTTCCAACAATACTGCTTGTGGTGTTATTATGCTATATACACACATTATATATAAATATCTACCTGTTTTATTCACCAAACTTGTACAAGTAAAGTGGTATGGTGCCCAAAGACCATCGTGGTCATCAGTAAACATGGCAAGTCATGCAGACGACACTCCTCCCTCACCAAAATGGCGGCTCCCAACCTACTCCTCTTGCTGTTTATACCCTCTATACACACGTTATATATAAGTATCTACACTTGTGTTCACCATAGTGAACCACTAAGCTGGTATGGTGAGTACAGTCAATAAAAGGTGGCCACACACAGTCAGAAGACATCGCCACCATTCTCCCTCCCACAGCATTACTCCTCCCTCCATGGAGCACAGCGCTAATTATCACCACAATCCTGCTATTATCAGAACCCTGGTCAGTTTTATCACAGTCAGGGGTCTTCTGTAATAATATTATCGCTACATAATAGCATGAACAAGTATATTATGGCATTTTTAGGCGATGCTGTGGTCACAAGCTGAACAGCAGTGCTGTGAGTTCATGCTGCATGAGTCAGGCTTGGTAGCTCACTGAATACTGAGGCTCCTAACACCCGGGAGTTTGGTCCACGATTTTTTTTTAAAATGGCGTCTGTTTACATGAGCCCTGATGAAGGTGTGGTGAATCCCGTGTATCCGCGGGCAGTTTAAATCTTGCGTAGTACTCCAAAGCATCACATGATGCGATGCGCAATTTACTGCAAGTCGGTCAAAGCATCATATGATGCGATGCGCAGTTGAAGGGTTAAGAAAATTGTGCGAGGAGCCTGTGCTACACTTTCTAACTTCAGAATTGCTTTTAAATACATGGATGGCGAAATACTAAAAAAATTGTTCACGACGTTTGTTAGACCAAAGCTGGAATATGCAGCGGTTGTGTGGTGCCATATCTTAAGAAGCACATCAACAAACTGGAAAAGGTGCAAAGACATGCCACCAAGTGGCTCCCAGAACTGTAGGACAAGAGCTACAAGGAGAGGTTAGAGGCATTAAATATGCCAAAACTAGAAGACAGAAGAAACAGAGGCGATATGATCACTACGTACAATATAGTAACAGGAATCGATAAAATTGATAGGGAAGAATTCCTGAAACCCGGAACTTCAAGAACAAGAGGTTCTGATGATTAGTTATTCATATTCATAATTAGAAGATAATTCTCTTTTGTAAACAGAGTGGTAGACAGTTGGAACAAGTTAGATGAGGTGGTGGTGGAGGCCAAAACCGTCAGTAGCTTCAAAGCGTTATATGACAAAGAGTGCAGGGTAGACGGGACACCACGAGCGTAGCTCTCATCTTATAACTACACTAAGATAATTACACTTAATTTTGTAAACAAACAAACCGCAGCATTGCCCTGGTGGCCAAATGGGGAAGTGACTCGCAGAAGGAAAATGGCCGCCAACAAAGAGACACGGCCGATGCAAGGGAGCCGGAATCATGCCAGCAAATGTGGAAAAAACAAAGCAGGCGAGATGAGGGACGAAAATCTCCCCTCCCCCCTGCCCAGAAGGCACAAAGCCCAAGCAGGGTCTGTTTGTGTGGGGGGGGGGGGCTGTGGGGGAAGCTTGCTAGCGGGCTCCTCCCACAGCCCCGGGAACCCACAGCAGAGGCCCTGGGGCAGAGACCCTCTGCCCTCTGCCACTAAAGAAAAGGCAGAGTCCTAATGAAAGGCTGAGAAGAAGGGGGGTTCTGCTGGTAAGACCTAGAAGCCTCGGCAGGAGAAGAAGGCTCGAATACCTATGTCCTCGAAGCCTGGGGCAGTCCCTGAAGCTGCCTGAGTCTCTCAACCGTCGAAACTCTGCCCCGACTCCAAAACCCTCAGACAATGGACGCCCCCAAGTCTGGGTCCCTATAACCGAAGTGGGACAGCCTCGGGCCATCCGGTTGAGCAACCAACCTAGCGTACTGCAGCAACTGATATGTACCATGCAATGCTATGCAATCCTCATATTGTGCTTCAGTGAACCAATGTATTACCCTGAAATGTTATCCTAATGTACCTAGTAATCCTTGTTTCATTATTGTGTTTTGTTATTATTGTATATTATTCTAATCTGCTTTTGTGTCAAAATTTCTTGCAATGTACCTGTGAACATTTTTTGTCAAATTTACTGTAATTATTCTGCTTAAAATTATCTGTACCTGTAAAGTAAAGCTGTAAAGTACCTGTAAACATTTTTTGCCAATTTTACTGTTAAATTATCTAAAAATTATCTGTTAGTTTAAGGACTTGCCTGAAAAGCTATGTGTGCTAGTGGCTTTACAAGAATGTAAATTCAACTTAATTTCTATGTTCTCTGTTAACCCCCATTGTACCTTCTTGTATAAATAAATAAATAAAATAAAATAAATTAAAATAAATAAAATAAAATAAAATAAATAAAATAAATATATGCCAAAGATGCCTGTACCTGAACATCAACATTAAAAAACTGAGTGAACTAGAGTACGAGCAAGGAACAGGACTCGCAAGACTCTGGGTCAAAGGTGTCATTGGCCCAGCAGGCAGCATGACAGAGGCAAAACTGGTGAGTGTCACCCTGAGACAAGGGGACAGAGCAACCGTCAAAGTTGCATTCAGCGAGTTGGAACCCAGAGGACGCATCCATAGGTCCAAAGAGCCCCAATGGGGTTTTCTACAGCCCTTAGGCTGACTGCTAAGGTAAGCCCAGGCAAGGTATTGCTAACCGGTTAGGCCCAAACTACAAAAAAACTGCAAAAACCTGAACCCCTGCAACATACACAAGCATGGGGGCCTAGCAGAGGACCACCAATAAAACAGAAGGGGGATATACCAAAAGTGTAGACCCCCCACCAGGCAAAATAAGCAAAAATAAAATTAAAACCCTGTGAAAGCACAACGTCCCCAGGAGGAACAGAACTGGCTGCTGTGTATTATGGGAGACAAGCTGCACAATACCTTGTGCCCCTACCAGCAACGATACTACCTCCTACCCAAAGTCAAACAGTGGCTATGAAAACCCCAGCTGACCCCCAAGGGTGGGCAATCATCGAGCATCAAAAGTTCAGTATGGAGGTAGTCCCCGAATGACTTATGGAAGATAACCCCAAGCCGCAAGGACAGCACTTACAGGGCACATAGGGAAGATGGCTCTAGGTGCATGCAGCCCCAGTACTCCATGAATTATACCTGGCTCGCACACCACCACCACAGCAGAACAACACCGCAAGGCACAGCACTGTACAGAGACAGGAACCAGAGTCGAACGACCGCCACTCAACATATCAGCCTCAGAACTGGGGTTGGATGGCTAGTGAAGGGCTCTGGGTCTCATCCTTTCCCATTCCAGGGAGGGGGAGTTTTGCAAACAGCGGGCAATTACCTAAGTGTAGTTACAGGATGAGAGCTACGCTTGTGGTGTCCCATCTTCCCCAGCACTCTTTGTCATATAATGCTTGTTAACGGGTGCGGCGGTGGTTGTGATGTCATGCTTATTTCCTTGTTTTCAGATTGTAGAGTTC
>WNGS01063839.1:144285-155295 GCA_020271785.1 Procambarus virginalis | reverse complement strand
TGAGGCTGCCCCATTTTGGCTATAGAGACCCAAACTTGGGGGGCATTAGTAAGTAAAGTAAAGTAAAGTAATTTTATTCAGGGAAAGTACATACATAGTTGATTTACAAACATAATGTTGGATTTATAGATAGAGCTAGTACATACAAAACCTAAAGCAACTAGTACCCATAGTGTTCGGGCAAAGGTACAAGTATTTGTTGCTTCGACTTTGGTTCAGTCCACTCCCTAGTCTTTACTCGGTTGGCGTGGTTCGTCCTTCTCCCCTTCCCCCATCCCCAGCTCCCCGCTCCAAAATGTCTTAGGGTTTTAGAGTCGGGGCGGGGTTTAGTTGGCAGACTTGGGGGGGGGAGGCTTCAAGGGCTGCCCCATTCGAGTTGGGGATGGAGACATTCGAGCCTGCTTCTGGGTCCTACCAGCAGACCCTCTTTTTTGCAACCTTTCCCATGGATTCTGCCTTTTCTTCAGGGGTGGAGAGTATGGAAGACAGCTCTGCCCTGGGTCCTGGTTTGGAGGATTCCCGGGCTGGGGAGTTGATCTGGGGGCTTGGACCCCCTTTGATCCCGCTTGGGTGTTGGTGCCCTCTTCGCGGGCTGCTTGTTGCAGGGGGGAGGGGTTTTCTCACCCGCCTTCCCTGTACGAGTATGATTTAGGGTCGGCTCCTTCCCAGGTTCAGTTCCGGGTTCCATTGGGTTCTTCGGCTCCTTCCTTCTGGAGGTTTTCTGCCTCTCAAATCTTGCCTGAGAAGGTTCGGGAGGCTCTTGTGATGCACTTCCTGTGAGACCCGGATTCTGCCTCTGTGTTGGACCTGTCCTCGTTTGAGTACAGTTCTTCTTCCCAGTATTGTATGCATTATGAGGTCCTGGAATCTATCTGGCTGGCAGACTGCCCTTTCTTTTTGCAGGGAACATGGCATGGGTTTTTCTTGCAGGCTGTGCTCGCTCTCTCTCCTTGGAATCCGCTTGGGCCCTGCCTCTAAGGTTTTCGTCACCCTTTTGTCTGTTGCTGTTTGTGGAACCTGCTGTCGTGCAGTTTCTGTTGGCAGCCTTGTCTAGTTGTCGCCCATGTCATACTTGTTGGTTCTCCGAGGTGGCCATTCTCGGCCTGCTTGGAAGGGTTGTGCCAGGGCTTGGGGCTCCTCCGGTCGAGGTGGACCATTGGTGTTAACTTCTGAGCCAGCGCTTCCTTCGGAGCCGGCATCAGTGGTCTGCACAGCGATTGCTCTGCTCGTCAGCCAGCTTCTCGTAAGGGGGCGTCAGTCCTTTAGTGGGTCACCCCATTGATGGGGTGATGGAGGAGAGGCTCATGCTGTTTGCTCGCACCTGGTCCCACAATTTGAGGGTGTTTCAAGTTGTCTCTTTCTGCCTGTGGTGGCATTAGGCAGCTCCTCTTTCTTCAGTGGGTTCAGGGCTGGTGGGGCAGGCTTCTTCCCCTGTGCTCCATCGGGTCATCTTGGCGTGGGTGCGCTTCCGTGTGGTTGAAACAACTCCATCCCTCAGGTGGGTTTCCAGCCTGTTTCCAGTACTGAAATGCGACTGTGCGAATCTGCTGTTTATTTTGTACTTGTTTCATCTGAACCCTTGGATTCCATGCCCCTATTTTCAGATGACCACTCTTTCTTAGATCCAGCTCCTGTTGGAGCCAGGTGCTTGGATGGTGTTTCTGGACCTCTGGGATGTGTATTGGCACGTTCCAATTCATCTGGGGTTCAGGAATTGGTTAGGTTTTGTGTTGAGGTGGAAAGCTTACCGCTTTCATTGCCTTCCTTTTGGCTTGAATCTGGCACCTTGCGTATTCACGTGTCTTACCCAAATCGTGGTGACCTGTCTGCATCTGCTAGGGGTTCGGGTCCTGGCCTACCTTGACGACTGGTTGATGTGGGCTCCCAGCCAATCTGCTTGTCTGCTCGCCAGGGATGTGGTTCTTTCCCCAACTCGTCAGGTTCAGGTTCCTGGTGAACTGGAGGAAGTCCTATCTGGTACCGTCCCAAATCGGACCTGGCTGGGCCTTGTGTGGGACTCTCAGACTGCTACCTTGTCTCTTTTTGTAGGTTTGTATGTTTGCAGCCTTTCTCCGTCTGTCTGGCAACGACCGAGTCGGCTGATTTCCGGACTCAGAAAGCAGCTTGGATTATTGATGCTTAGTAGGTTCAGCCAGGGGTGCGTCATGTGTTGTGTCCGGTTGCGGCTTATCGCCGTTACCTGTGTGCCGCGGCTTGGGATGTGCTTTGGGGGTGATCCGGTTCCCACTAGTTCCCTGTTTCAGGGCTCGGGTTTCCCAGGTCGTCCGCAGAGTTCTTAAGCCTCTTGTGGTGTATCCTTGCGCTCGTGCTGTTCGGACGTTTGCAGCTTTTGGTGCCGTGTTTGCTGATGTCTTGGGCTCATTTCGGGCGCGGGGATTTGGGGGTCACACAGGTTCCTGGCCGCCCATTATTTTGTAAGCGTGTCTGCTCCTTTGCATTATTGTGTTGCTTTGGGTTGCAGGTTGCTGCCTGTTGTCTCGACTTCGCGTTGCAGAGTTTGTATCAGCCGCCTCCTGGGTCAGCCCTTTCTTTTCCTTCTCTTTGGGTATGTAGCTCCAGGGAGTCGTAGGGGCTCCCCTCAGAAAACCAGCGTTGAATGTAATGAAACTCCATTTTCTCTGTGAGCCTCGGAGGCTCCCTGGCAACCCTCCCTCCCACCGGTCGGCAGTTTTTCGCGTTGGTTGAAGCTTAGCTTCCGAACTGGTGCTAGGCAGCCGGCGCGATGAGGTCCGGGACCCCCCTTCCCACCTCTTCGGTAGGGGAGGGCTGCGTGGATGAGCGGTTTGGCAGTAAATTGTGGTGTTTGCTTGTTTCTTTGGGATTGTAGGAAGTTTCTACCTCTCTGTTCATTTTTTTTGTTTTAGTTATTTACCATGTGGGGTTTGTTTTGTTATGCCTGCCTTTCTGGGTGCCTAACCCAGGTCTATGGCAGATAAGGAAAAAAACAACAACCACAACGGAGTTTTCCAGGGCCATTGCTCAATGAAACCTCACTGAAGGGGCCAGGTTCTGGCATTGGTCCCTGGTTGGTCTGAACTCCATAGCTTATGTCCCAGTCTAATATAACATACATTAGCCATATAAGCTCCAGGGAGCCTCTGGGGCTCGCCAAGAAAATGGCATTTCATTACATTCAACAAGGGTTTTTTCTTCTATCTTTTAGCTTTGGTATATATAATACCTCTAGCCTCTCTTGTTTTTCAATCCCAGAAGCCATTTAGTTGCATGTCTTTGCACTTTTTCCAGTTCATTGATGCGCTTCTAGAGATATAAGCACCATATTCTTGAACAGTTTCTTTAATATTTTGCCATCCATGTAGCTAAAAGCAGTTCTAAAATGCATTAGTACAATGCCACTGTTGTCAGGCAGATGAGTGAGTGTGATTATCATGCCACTGTTGTCAGTCAGATGAGTGTGACTACCATGCCACTGTTGTCAGTCAGATGAGTGTGACTACCATGCCACTGTTGTCAGTCAGATGAGTGTGACTACCATGCCATTGTTGTGAGTCAGATGAGTGTGACTACCATGCCACTGTTGTCAGTCAGATGAGTGTGACTACCATGCCACTGTTGTCAGGCAGATGAGTGTGACTACCATGCCACTGTTGTCAGTCAGATGAGTGTGACTACCATGCCACTATTGTCAGTCAGATGAGTGTGACTACCATGCCATTGTTGTGAGTCAAGTGAGTGTGACTACCATGCCACTGTTGTCAGTCAGATGAGTGTGACTACCATGCCATTGTTGTGAGTCAAGTGAGTGTGACTACCATGCCACTGTTGTCAGTCAGATGAGTGTGACTACCATGCCACTGTTGTCAGTCAGATGAGTGTGACTACCATGCCATTGTTGTGAGTCAAGTGAGTGTGACTACCATGCCACTGTTGTCAGTCAGATGAGTGTGACTACCATGCCATTGTTGTGAGTCAAGTGAGTGTGACTACCATGCCACTGTTGTCAGTCAGATGAGTGTGACTACCATGCCATTGTTGTGAGTCAAGTGAGTGTGACTACCATGCCATTGTTGTGAGTCAAGTGAGTGTGACTACCATGCCATTGTTGTCAGTCAGATGAGTGTGACTACCATGCCACTGTTGTCAGTCAGATGAGTGTGACTACCATGCCATTGTTGTGAGTCAGATGAGTGTGACTACCATGCCACTGTTGTCAGTCAGATGAGTGTGACTACCATGCCACTGTTGTCAGTCAGATGAGTGTGACTGTTGTCACAAAGTAACTAATGTCATGCAGCAAAGATTAATGACATTTCTCTGTAGATCTCTTTATTTCTTAGCTGAAAGCCATAAACTTACAATAATATAATAACCTTGTAAATTGCATTGTTTTACTATGCTTAATTAGTTAATTGACCAAATAATTTAATATTATCGTCTAGTGTTGCTAATTGCTTGATAGTTATGCTTTCCTTCACTTTTTTCTTTTCCCCATTAACTGATATTTTCTTGTTTATTGAGATAGAGTAAAATATTTCTTATCATTATCATTATATTTGCCAGAATATGTTGATGTTGGTAAGATAAGCAGATGTAGGAACACATTTAATTTATTACAAATAAATATGTTTCCACTGAGAGCTGTTGAGATGGAGAAAGTCATTGCATTAAGCTGAAGTATATTCATAGCTTTTTTAACCCTTAAACGGCTCCATTCGCTATATATGATTGTCCCCCGTGCTCAGATGAACATATGCAATTCATCCTTATGGATTATGAAAGATTTTTCTATTCATGTGTACCATGATGTAGGACTTTTAATTACCTTAGCCGTTTAAGGGTTAAGTTAGTCCCTTCATTTTATGGATCTGGCAGTTTTTACTTTACTAGGGGGGCCTGTAGAAAGCGATCACCCAGGACGCGTTCTGAGTGCCCCTGTTGAGCGAGAGAAGTTTACCTTTAGCCGCAACCTGAACTTTGAAACTTTGAACATTTTAGAGGGTAAGGTGGGTTGTGTTAAGACAACCCAGTGTGCTAGATATGTTCATTTATTTGTGGTCCAAATTTTATGTGTGGGTCAATTTATATTGGTTGAAAACAAGATTTGTTTAATTATCTTACCAACTGTCGATCTTTTTAATAAAGCTGCCTGATATTTATTTTTGATACAGTGTCTTTAGATTGTTATATGTAGAAAATAATATTTTGTAATACTGTACTTGTAGTTAGATTTTGTAATCGCACAATATGGGCAATGTATATACAGTACATTGAATATACAGTACAGTATAATCACTTTATTTCCTCCATCATTGGATCACAAGCAAATCATTATCTGGCATATGTATGGCTTACCTTCATAAAATATTTTGATCTGTTTTGTATATCCATTTGCACTTGTGTCGTTCTTGTTGCCGGGTGAAGGATGAGGTTGCTCACCTGAGCGACCTTGTCTCTCATCTGAAATCTGTAGGGCTAAAGACAAACCTTAACCCTTAGACCGCACAATACATACATACATATATATATATGATGTGAGTAACATTACCGATACCGTGCAACACATTAATAGCTCTTTAAGTGTCTAGCGCTTTAATTTAAATGCCCCGCGTGGGATAGGGGCAGCTGTAGTGCAGCCACGACTGATAGTTGACAAACGCCACCTAGAAAAAAATCATGGTCAACATTCTTGGGTGTGAGAGCCTCAGTACTGAGCGAGCGACCAAGGCTGATGCACGCAGCATGAGCTCACAGCACCGCTGTTCAGCTTGTGACCACAGCATCGCCTAAAAATGTCAAAATATATATGTATGTGCTATTATTTATCGATGATAGTATTACAGGAGACCCTTGACTGTGATAAAACTGACCAGGATTCTGATAATAGCAGGATTGTGGTGATATTTAGCTCTGTGCTCCATGGTGGCAGGAGTAATGCTGAGGAAGGGAGGGAGGGAGGGTTGTGGCGTCGTCTTCTGACTGTGTGGCCACCTTTTATTGACAGGACTTACCATACCAGCTTAGTAGTTTGCTATGGTGAACACAAATGTAGATACTTATATATAACGAGTGTATAGAGTGTAATAACAGCAATAGGAATAGGTTGGGAGCTGCCATTTTGGTGAGGGAGGTGCGTCATCTGCATGACATGTCATGTTGTTTTCTGGTGGCCAATATGGTCTTTGGGCACCATACCAGCTTATTTGTACAGGTATGGTGAATAAAACATGTAGATACAGATATATAATGTGTGTATATAGTGTAATAACACCACAAACAGTATTGTTGGAGGAGAAATATTAGTGCGACTGGCCTTGAAGCAGCAAGAGCTCTCTCTTCACTTCACACTCTTCGCTTTGGACATCTCAATTCCCGTACTAGGTCTTTCATTTTGGTATCATTGTGTTCGCAATAGAATTCCCTACAGGAGTATATGCAAATATAAAGTCCAAAATTCCGGCATACCACCCACAGCAAACAGAGAAAGTGACAGAGCGTTACCAACGTGAGCGCTAATAAAGAGCAATAAAATG
This sequence comes from Procambarus virginalis, assembly GCA_020271785.1. Lineage (NCBI taxonomy): Eukaryota > Metazoa > Arthropoda > Malacostraca > Decapoda > Cambaridae > Procambarus > Procambarus virginalis. The sequence continues at coordinate 148,783 of WNGS01063839.1, read as the reverse complement.
GGTATTCTGTTTTCAACTTTGTTACCTCAATTCTGGTCCTAGGTCTTTCATTTTGGTATCAATGTATTTGCAATGAAATTCCCTACAGGACTAAATGCATATAAAACCCAAAAGCCTGGCGAGAAAGTGAGAAAATGAGAGCGTGCTACACTGGAGTGCGCAGGAGCAATAAAATGTGTACACTCTCTACACTTTGGACATCTCGGTTCTCGCCCTAGGTCTTTCATTTTGGTATCATTGTGTTCACAATAGAATTCCTTACAGGTGTATATGAAAATATTAAAGTCCAAAAGTCCGGCGTTACCCACAGCAAACAAAGAAAGTGACAGAGCGTTACCCCCGTAAGCGCTAATAAAGAGCAATACAATGGGTATTCTGTCTTCAACTTTGTTACCTCAATTCTGGTCCTAGGTCTTTCATTTTGGTGTCAATGTATTCACAATGAAATTCCCTACAGGTGTATATATGCATATGTCCAAAAATGCGGCAAAATCTTTCCGAAAATGCCGCTACTTTTGCCGCACCGAGGACTCGATGCTGAGTCCTCGCCGGACATCCCTGTAGTAAACGGACAACTCAGCATTGAGTCATCGCCTAGCGAAAGTATTAATGTCTGTGTATAGTGAATAAAAGCAAAAACAGTATGGTTGGAGGAGTATGTTGGCGATTGAGGAGGTGAGTTAGGGAGTGGTGGTGAGTAGCTGGCTGGCTGGTGAGTGAAGGCCATTCTTCGTTGCTTTTTGACAAACTATACCAACTTAATGGTTCGTTATGGTGAATAAAACATGCAGATATGTATATATAACATGTGTATATAGTATAATATCAGCAAAACTATTTGTTTATTGTTTTATGAACATAATAATTGAATCACCAATATGAACACAATAATTTTGAGTACAGCAATGGTTCACACATTTATTATATAAATATATCACAATACACACTATTGAATAATATTACTGCAAAAATAACAAAGAAAAAATCAGAGACATTGAAATAATTAGATAATAATATCTTTGTGGGAACCCCCGTCTGATAGCGGGGCGGAGCAGACCTCGTCTGGCTCTGTCAACGCCTCTTTTTTGCCAGACTTCCCCAACCTATTGCAGCCAAAATATGCATTTGTGTGTGTAATTAGCTAAGCTAGTTCCAGGACGGATAAACTAGTTACTAGTTTGTTGACGAACTAGAACTGTTGTTCTTTTTGTTGAGTGGTGACGTAGCTACAGTTTTTTGTATCTTTAATAAAATACAATATAAATCATGCTACAGTGAACACAAGATCCATTAACTCTTCTACCTATGCTTGAGATCTTTCCGTATAACCTCCATAAGAGGAGGCCTCCCATATAACCTCCTAAGAGGAGGCCTGGTCGACGACCGGGCCGCGGGGATGCTGAGCCCGGAAGCACCTCAAGTAACCACCATTCAACATCCACGACCACAACACTCATCATGATGGGATGACTTAGTGTGACGGTTGACAGTCTTGGTGGATATTATTATTATTATTAATATCTTTATTGACAAAATTAATTACATTTTGCCTAATCTGAAGATTTTGATAGTAGAGCAAATGACGATGAATCAACGTCGATAACGTTAATTCAACGTTACTCGTGAATTTTTTTGAAAGCAGAATCGAAAGCAGAATCGAAAGAATCGAAAGCAGAATAAATACCATGCAGTGCGAGTTAGTGAGACGTAATTATGAAATAGATCTTGAGGTTATCTTGAGATGATTTCGGGGCTTTTTAGTGCCCCCGCGGCTCGGTCCTCGACCAGGCCTCCACCCCCAGGAAGCAGCCCGTGACAGCTGACTAACACCCAGGTACCAATTTTACTGCTAGGTAACAGGGGCACAGGGTGAAAGAAACTCTGCCCAATGTTCTCGCCGGCGCCTGGGATCGAACCAGGACCACAGGATCACAAGTCCAGCGTGCTGTCCTCTCGGCCGACCGGCTCCCCGATATAGATGCACTATAGCTGGAGACAGAAGTATGGTAGCACAGCAGGGGCGCCATAGAGCGTCATGACGCCACAAGGAGAGCTTCATTATAGAGGGATAGGAAACAACCCACACCTCGCATTGTAGTAGGAAGAACGTATAATGATAGTGTGTGATAGTTTCATTAGTGCCAGTTATAATGCCATTATGCGTTATTGCCATTTTCTCTTGTACACTATTTATATGTTTATCAAAGTTATGAGGAAACCACCTCTGGTGCAAATGTGGGAACCCATAGCCTCGGAGAAGAAAATAAGGAGTATTCAGAGAAGACTTCGTGGATTCTCACTGAACACTTTAATATTTTCTTCTCCTACCAGCCCAATTCATTTGTATATATACATATATGTTTGCTTTATTTAAACTTTGTTACAAAAAAGGAGTTACATATTGGGTACAAAAATGATTATCATCAGTTATCGAGTTCCTGCAGCTCCTCAGATGGAGGACAGGAACCCTGAATGCAGTGTGCATTTCCCCTCTGTATCGCCACACTGAGGCGCTGGAAAAAGAACCTGAACCATTCATACATCTGAATCTTCTTCAAATTTGTTTTGTGCTTAACTAGGTATGGACTCCAGCCTGGAGCTTCATAATCCAGGATTGGTCTGGCGTAAGTGGTATTCACGGTCCTGATCGATTTCTTACTCAAGTTTCTAAAGGTACTTCCCTATTTTGGCCAATGTAGCATATGCCGCTGATGATATTCTTTTGATGTGGGCTTCTGGATACATGTTCGGTGAGATATCAATAATCAAATTTGTTCTCCATTTGACTCTTGCAGGATTTCACCTCCCTGACGGTACCTTGTATTCAGTCTCCTGCTGAACACTGCATCAGGGTGAAAGAAACTCTGCCCATTTGTTTCTGCCTCCACCGGGGATCGATCCCGGAACCTCAGGACTACGAATCCGAAGCGCTGAACACTCAGCTGTCAGGCCCCTTGGTTTGGGTTGTTTTGGGCAGTTTTGGTTGGGTCTTGGCTTTACTTGCGATGTCATTTTCATACTGTCTCTCTGCTCTCTCCTCATTCTGAGATACTCATTCTGGCCCTCTGGTATCTCTCCCCCTGTTCTCTGGTGTTCTGTTATTCCTGTAGTTTCTCCACGTTCTTTTACTTAATTGCTTCGCTACCTTACATTCCTGCTTGAACTTCTGATCATGTGATGTGTGTGTGTGTGTGTGTGTGTGGTGTGTGTGTGTGTGTGTGTGTGTGTGTGTGTGTGTGTGTGTGTGTGTGTGTGTACTCACTATATGTGCCTGTGTGTGTGTGTACTCACCTATATGTGCCTGTGTGTGTGTGTGTGTGTGTGTGTGTGTACTCACCTATTTGTACTCACCTATTTGTGCTTGCGGGGGGTTGAGCTTTGGCTCTTTGTGTGTGTGTGTGTGTGTGTGGTGTGTGTGTGTGTGTGTGTGTGTGTGTGTGTGTGTGTGTGTGTGTGTGTGTGTGTTGTGTGTGGTGTGTGTGTGAATATGTTATTACATATGACGGAAAGGGTTAGATCAATAATTCTTAGCCTGAATGTTAACTATTACCAGGAAGATGACAAATTAACTTTAAAATGTTGATTTTTCAGTTTGATTGTGTTTTACACGTATCGTTAACACAAAAGTTTATTTACTATCTCTTCAGCATCTACAAGGGAAAGAAAATACATAGTATCAGGGGTGACAAAACATACACCTTGCAGGATGAAGTGAAGTGAGGTGATACACAGTCAATGTCGGTGTTTCTTATGTCTAATCTTATTTGTTGTGTATCAAATATTTCGGTATTGTTGGTCACGATATCTCTGGTGATTGTCTGGTTATGTGTAAAATCGATGGGATTTTTCATAGAGCCTTGTTTATGGGCATAATTGGGCTGCTTGAAAGAATTTGTTGAGTTGCTATTATTGAGATCGCTGGGGTTTACAGTTTCCAAATTGGTATGTGAAGTCATAGAAAACATTTGTGTCTTTCAAGGCGTTTTGCTTGATGCCCAGAGAGAACGTCACGAACAAGTTGTCTATCTTCTTGTTCGTGTATTATATGTTAAACTCAATCATCTGGTTAGAGTTGGTAGACTCTAGATGACTCAAGAGTTAACAGACGGCGCCACCTGCTGCTCGTCTCTTCATCATCTGCAAACACTCTCCTCCATGGCTGAGTGATCCAACCTCCCTCCTTCTTGTCAACTGAACATTTCTCTTCCATACTTGGAGCCTCTGTTACCGAACATATATTTAGTTAATACTTAAGCAAATATGTATTTTTAAGTATATATGTACGATTTTACAAGTTCATACTTGCGAAAACATTATATAACTAGAGCCATAAGTAGTGATCAAATGTATAAACTAGTGCATAACATAAAATTTATTGCAATTACCAAGTCTGTTTGCATCGCTCTACTGCTTACTATAAAACATCCGCCCTCAGAAATCTGCTTAGCTCCTGTTTCTCTCCATAAATCACAAATAACACTAACCAAGCCACCACTCC
>WNGS01063839.1:130717-144275 GCA_020271785.1 Procambarus virginalis | reverse complement strand
CCTCTGAATATTATCCTTTACCTGTAATTTGTTGTTATGAATTTATAGAATAGACCTGGTTCTGTTTTACATTTGTCTGCAATCCCTTTTCAAAATTTCATTCTGCCTCTCTCCTCACTGCCGTGTAGTTGTTTCTCGCATCTTTGTATCGCTGGTATGATTGGGGGTTTGGCCTCTTCCTGTATTGATTCTATTTTTGTGTCTTTTGGTCTCTGGCCCTCTCGCACTTTCTGTCGAACCAATCCTGTTTCCTAGTTCTGCTTCTCTGTTTTGGTATAAATTTTTTGTGCCTTTATCATATATTTCACAAAACTTGACATACATCTCATTCACTTCCTTGCCTAGCAACAAGTCTGTCCAATTATACTCCCTAAAAAATTTTCTAAGGTTGCCATAATGTCCTCTCCTAAAGTCAGGTTTTTCAATTGCATCGACCATCATATTTTCTTCCAGATTATAACGCATTGCATACTTTATCCCCAAAAAGACATGGTCACTTTTACCCAAGGGAGGAAGGTACTGAATGTCAAATATTTCTTCCTCCTTCCTGGTAAATATCAAATCTAGCATGGAGGGAACGTCCCTTCCCTCATCCTCGTAGCTTGTTTAACATGTTGATATAAGAATGTTTCCAGGATGAGGTCTACAAATTTACAGGTCCAGAAATCTTCTGTTTTAGCTTCATATGCTTCCCAGTCTATGGATTTCAAGTTGAAGTCGCCGACTATCAACAGTCGTGAACTATCGTTATCCGCTCTCGCTATGATCTCTCTCATTATCGTTATAAGACCTTCTCGTTTACTATCTAGCTCCTCCTTTGACCATGTGCTGCTTAGCGGTGGACTATATGCATTTATGATCACTAGTTTATCATCCTCATGGCAGATCTCTAGTGCTATTATGTCAACTTCTTGTGGATTGGTAGTCATTATTTCGTTCACCTTTAGGTGTTCTTTCACCAGCACAGCAACGCCACCGCCTTTCCTAATTTTTCTGTCCCGTCTCCAAATTGAGTAGCCCCTTGGGAATATGACCTCATTTAAAATAACATCTTCAAGTTTTGTCTCCGTGAGTGCAACAATGTCTGGTGTCTGCAGCTGTATTATATCACTTAACTCCAGTATCTTTGACCTTACTCCATCTATGTTGGTGTATGCAATCTTCAGGAACTTGTTCCCCATCTTCTTATTTTTCACTCCCCCTTTCTCTAATGATTTTGTTGGTTTGCTTTATGTACCACTTTACTGGTCTGCCTACCCCTATCACTTTGTAGAAAAAAGAATTGATTTCTTCTTCATTCCTGCTCTCATTTAAACGTTTTGCCTCGGCGAGGTTCAGTTTCAGCTTCTCTCTATCTTCTTTTGAAAGATCTCGTCTTAACGACCACCCTTTCCCATCCTCAACGCTTTGTAATTTTCTGGCATTCCTTAGTACTTCTTCCATCTGTTTGGCACCGTTTAGGGTGATCCTCAAAGGTCGATCTTTCCCTTTTACATATCTGCCTATTCTCCTGTAGTCGCACACATTCTCTTTGGTTGTAAGACCTTCCACGAGGCCAACAATTTTATCTACTACTTTTGCTTCTTCTACAGCTCTTTCTGACCTAGATGTTATCTCCTTTTCTATGCATCCAAAAATGATCAGGGACTTACTCCGATCAACTGTGTTTTGCACCAACTTTGGGTTAGATGCCAATTCTTTTCTCACTTCTAGCCTAATGTTTGTTTTATCTTGGTTGCTGCAGTGTTTGACTTCTTTTACTGCTTCTTCTATTTTTTCCTTGTCCTTGGCCACTTGCGCATAAGTGAGTTGCATATCTTTCTTGCACTGTTCTATTCCATGTGCAACTTCCTCCATCTGTGCTGACAAAAGCTGTTTCTCCTGTTGAATTTCCTTGCCTAACCTATTGTAGTCATTTGTGTTTAAATTTACTTTAACCTCTTCCAAAGCTATTTTTAAGAGACTATTTTCTTCTTCCATGGCTTTGCATTTTGTTTCCAATTTAATCTTATCCTTGCACAGGTCTTTCACTACACCCTCCAGACATACAACTTTGCTATTTAAATGGTCATTACTTTCTTTCAATTTACTAATTAATTCTATATGAGAGGTCACTATAGTATCTAATTTTGCCAACTTGTTGTATAGACTGGTTATCTCAATGCTTTCTTCACTGAAACCATCAAAATCAAGCTCTGTTGTGTGTTTCCTCTTGCCACCGGCAGCCATCTTGAATGTTGTTCTCTGCACTGTAAACACTAGGGCAACTTTTTCTCATCCAATTTTTTCACTTCCCTTGGCACATTCCTGTTATCTCACCTATTTTTCAAAAGCACTATACCTTTATGTTGTCTGGGACACCCCTCACTATCATCATCCTGTACTACAACACTTAGGATTGTTGAAATAAGCTGGAGCTCCTCTTGTCTGCGTTGCGTCTGGGTGCGGCGGTGGTTGTGATGTCATGCTTATTTCCTTGTTTTCAGATTGTAGAGTTCTGCTTGATAGTTCAGCTTTCAGTAGCAATTTTTAACCAGATGGAGTTTGTTTTGGGACGCCTACCTTTCTGGGTGCCTAACCCAGTTGATGGCAGACATGGAATGATTCTAACCACATAGGGGTATCTATAGTCCAATGCTCCTTGTGCCTCTCTGAGGGGGGCCAGGTTCTGGCTTGTGGTCCCTGGTAGGCAAGAACTTCAATCGAATTGATTGATGCCATGGTCTAATACATTCATATTAGCCCACTGTAGCTCTGGGGATCCGGAGGGACTCTCCACAGAAAAAATTATAAACACAAGTTAGCAATGACATGTGTTAATAATTATACAGTACAGGTGTAGAAAAAAACATTTTTCAGTAAGACATAATTATGTTTGCTTACCTTGTGTGTTGTGACAATGTTCTGGAGGCATTATTATCAGCACTCATAGCAATTTGTGCATGTTTGAAATAATGCAGTGAAGGCTTACCAGTCCTTCCTTCCTTCCAATTCACATAAAGAATGATGATAAAGATATTATATGTGCCAAAATAGTTATTTCTCTTGAGGTCTCTTACATACATAGTCAATGTCAGTATTTGTCATAAAATGCATGACTGTGTAGTCGAAGAGAGTAACTTACATCTTCAGATGTTGTGTACGCCGTGTATGTACATTGTAGCAGAATATGTTAATGGAAGATTTTGTAATATTGTCCAGTTCTATAATATTTTTTAATTCCATGGAATGCTTGAAGCATAATAAGAATAAGTGCAAGGTATGCATCTAATTACTGTATTCAGAACTTACATGAAGGAAGGTGATCAAGAAGTCTTTGCATTGCTTTATATGTAAAAGTTCTATTAATTTAAGAGCTTCATGAATTTTGTATACTGGAGCATATTAGACTTTATAAATATGAAAAAATCTTCAACTATATGTGCTGTATCATCCAGTTTTTTCATATTAATGTACAGTACAGTATTTGGCTTAAATATTCTCTGTAGTTATTGGGTACTTTCAGTTTTAGTTTAGTGCAATTCCACAACTTATATTTGTCTTTACTTGAGCTTCATTATTTAACTAAATTTTGTAGCTATTTTCAAAATTACTTTTCAGTTGATAGAATGAAATTTGTCTTTATACTGTTCACACCTAATGATCAGATTGATGAGATGACACTAGTAGTTACCTGCAGGGACTCAAAACATCATTCGCCGTCAAAGCTTGGTCAAACTCCATNTGAATTCCCTTTCCTTACTACTCTGCCTATGGACATGTTCTTTTTCGTGTCTGTTGCTCCTTTAGGTACTCTGTGTCCCATTATGGGGGTACCAATCGTATTACTTCATTCATCTTTTCTGCCATGTCTGTTCCCCTTGGAAATTGTGGGTGGTGGTCATGTCTCCCAATCATGTCTTTCCAGGGCTGTCTTGTCTTACCTTGAGGTTATCTTAAGATGATTTCAGGGCTTAGCATCCCCCATGGCCCGGTCCTCTACCAGTCCTCCTTTTAGCTACACACCCCCCAGGAGGCAGCCTGTAGCAGCTGTCTAACTCCCAGGTACCTAGTTACTGCTAGGTTAACAGGGGAATCAGGGTGAAAGAAACTGCCCATTTGTTTACGCCTCCACTGGGAATCGAACTTGGAACCTTAGGACTACGAATCCCAAGCGCTGTCCATCCAGCTGTCAGGCCCACACTCGGCTGTCTTGTGTATGAGACTGTGTTGTTTCTGTATAGTATTACCTCAGTCTTGTGTTTACAGACTGTAGTCATTGGCTTGTTTTAATTATTTTATTATGGGCACTGATTTTATGCCTAGCAACCTTGCCCTGTATACTTGTCAGGCTCCCTAGAATCCAGCGCTCGGTATCCCGTCCGTATTATGGCCGTTTTAGCTATGGGGCTCATTTTTAGAAAAAAAATTAACCACTGTGCTGCTCGCCTTCCAAATACGGCACCCCCCCCCCTTGTGCGCAGGAAATAAATTCTCTGGATTTTTTTTTAAAGTGTCAAAAACCCTTCCCTGAGTATGGATATGTTAACAAAAACTCAAAATTGACCGCAATGGAGTCCGTAAGTTCGCACGTCACGTCATCATTCCCCTGGTCGCCCATGGCGTATGCTCCCGGGACCAGTAGGGCGCCTGGTTCAAGATGCGAGAGTTGCCACGAATATATTTTTGTTCATTTTTTGCGCACAGTTCCAAATACTCTTTTTTTTTTTTTTTGCCAATCCTATGTATAATGAACATGTACACTATATTATGGCAGTAGAACATCCGTACTGTTCGAAGACACTGGTACGTGCATGACACATGTACACACATATCTTGCACATATTTCCAATGTATCATGCTAATTTATGTATATTTATAATCTATTTACATACTGTACAGTATCACACACTATATACACCATAAACACACTCAGAACTCCAGGAGTGTGATATGCTGCAAAACAGCCAACGGGGCATAGTGGAACCTTGCACTCCACACACACCAGGTGCTGATGCATCTTCGCTTTTGTTCTCTTCGGGTAGTGTTCTTGCATACTATGCAGGCACTTTTACTCTTAACTCGTGATGCTGTGCCTGGCATATACTTGAGCATGTGGACATTGAACATCTCATTTCCCCTCAGTCTGTCTGGAACTGCATGTGGCATTGTTGCTTGCACCCCACACGTAGCAACAGAGCCCTCCTTGCCATACTTTACGAGCAGTTGTGGCACAACAGCAACACTGAAAGCCCGTATTGGTGGTCTCCTGCCAGATTTTACCAGGTACAAATTGAAGCAGTTGAGGACTGCAACATCTATTGTGGAAAAAAGAACCTTTTCTTCCACTTCAGACTACCACACCCACTCCACTGCACCAAGCATCATGTCACATTTATCTATAAGGCGCATGTTCACGTTGTAGTCTATGACACAGTCTGGTATATATATGGGGAAGCACATTTGAAAGTAGACTTTGCCACTGTCCAACACGGCACCGGTGTGAATCGTAGTCAGCATATTCACCTTGCGTCTGTCCCTCCACCGCACTAAGAGCATATTATCACACTTATGCAGCTGGCAATCACCCACGGCTATAGCTATACCGAACACTGGCATTTCCTTCCTGTGGGCCTTCACAGTGCCACATATGCCAGCATTGTGGGCAAGGAGGTATCTGGTCAATAAGGGGCTGATGTAATAGTAATCTGTGAACAGTATATGCTACTTGTTCAGCAACGGTTCCATCAGGGTTTTTACGACACTGACGGAGAACCAGTGTTCATCTTGAGATGGTATGTCGATGTCTGTACCAGAATACAGAACCATGTCCATGACGTTAACAGTCTCGTCATCGCACAGCACAAAAAACTGGAGCCCAAATCGGTGGCGCTTTGATGGGAAGTACTGCTTGAATGCCAAGCGCCCCGTGAACAGTACAAGCGATTTGTCGATTACCACATTCTGTGCAGGTACAAAATATTTGCAGAACTTGCCTCTCATGTCACTGAACACCTTCCATTCCTTCCACAGTGTGTCGGGTCTGTCCTCATTTGCATTATTCTCGAAATGCAGGCACTTGAGAATCAACAGGAACCTATCATGTAACATATACCAGTTGAACACAGGCAATGGAATAAGGCTATCTTTGCTCCAATAATCCTTGATGACGTGTTTCTCGGAGTGCTTCTTCATCATGCTCAGGGTGAGAAACACGTACATTTCGTCAATTGTGGTGTCCTTCTATCGCGTGAGGAGTGAGGCAGGTAAAATGCCGACGTCTTATGAGGCTGTGAGCGTATCGGTTTGTTTCAGTCACAAGATGGGTCATGAATTCGTTGTCCCACACAAGTACACCCAGGAGTTTGGCTTTGGCGCCAACATCACGGCCAACATCACCATGAGCACCAAAAGCACTGCTACGTCGTCTGGTGCTGGAGCTGCGTGAGGATATGTTAAGAGATGAGGCTGATCAACGTATCGTAGGCCTACCACGAACAACTGATGTAGAGGGCTCACTGTCGTCATTGTCCTGTTGCTGCGAGACACGCTGCTGCCTGCCCCGAAGTGTTGTCGAGGCAGCAAAACCTCGCCTGGTAACACCCTCGCTGCTTGTACTCAGATCACTCACACTACTTGTATCGGAGCCTATGTCACTGAAACCTGAGAAAAAATTCATCGCAAGTACTATCACTGAATAAACTTGCATCAGGGGGATATACATGGTGGTGGTGGTGATAACAGTGTTGACCTAGGGCAGCGAGGCAGATCGGGCGAGGCGCATGTACCGTACACGCTCGCGACATCATCCACCTCAATCTCTCCCTCACTCCTATCAGACCTCTGTGTAAGGTCTTTCTCTGGTTCATAGACTAAGTCATCATCCATAGCACTGTCATCTTCCAAAATGTCACTTATCTCCTCCTCAGTGAGTTGTTTTCCATGACCGCGGGTTACCGTGGAGCGGGAGCTCATAGACGATGTGTCAGACATGGTTGCTTACTTGAAACTGAGGCTCCCCATGGCCGCGGGGCATGCTGGGATTGTTTCCAAGATGGCGGATGATCATTGCGGCCCCCCAAGCATCCATTTCGTACCCTCTTCACTGCGCACCAGTTTTGAATGGAACATGATAAATAATAATACCCGGAGGCGTGTTGCGCACCCCTCGTCAAGCACCTGCAGGCGCTTTGCACAGTTCAGTGGTTAACATTGTACATCTTATCCACCAGCAAATCCAGTAGGTAGGGCTCCACCACAGGTTCGTTTCTGGGTGCCCTTGGATTCCTGATTCATCTTTTAGGAGGTTTTCTTCCTCTCAGCTTCCCCCTGCGGAGGTTTGGGAGGTCCTTGGCGCGTACCTCATGTGAGACCCGGTGTATGCCTCTGTGTTGGATCTGGTTTTCTTTTAGTTTGGTTCCTATCGGGTGCATTTTCAAGGTTCCAGTATTTACCTGGCTGGCAGCCTGCCTCAACGACTAGTTAAAGTGGGCTCCCTGCCAGTCTGCTTGTCTTCTAGCCAGGGTTCTGGTTCTTTCCCAGATTGCTGGATTCCTGATCCTGGTAACTTGGCAGAAGTCCCAGTTGGTTCCATCCCGTGTTCGGCTTGGCTGAGCCTAGTGTGGGGTTCTCAGACTGCATGCGTTTCTCTTCCTATTGCGGCTTTGCTCTGGTTGCTGGCTCTGTGGTGCCTTAGTTTCAGGTGCTGCTTGCTCGGTTTCTGAACCCAAGAATTTTCCACGGCTCTTGCCTCTTTCATCAGGTCTGGCCATTGAGGTACCTTGCTGGTTTACCCTACTCTTCTGCTCTTCACGATTTTGTGAAGAGGGAGGTGTTTTGGTAAAGAGAAAGGGGGGGGGAGTGAGCCATAGCCCCTATGGCTCCCTGAAGCTATATACCCACAGAGCAGGAAAAATGGGACATACCCGGGAGGCAGCAGCACTGCATGCCTCATGATGATGATGGGACAACAGTCTGCAACCGATGGCCCAAGCCACACAAGGTCGCAGAGGTCCCAGAATGTCCTCGATAACGGGTGGCCAGGACCCTGTTCGACCTCCAAAAAACCAGTGTTGAATGTAATGAAACGCCATTTTCTAGGTTGTGCCCCCGGAGGCTCCATGACACCCTTCCCTCCCTCCAGTCGGTGGTTTTGTTGTCAGTCCTCAAACTGCTGGTGTCAGTGCTTGATTGTCCTGGAGGCAAAGGGGGGGGGGGTCGCTAACGAGCAGGCACACCGGTTGAGTGGATGATGCAATGTCTTGGTTGCAATGTTTTACCAGTTGGAGTTTGTAATGGTCCTCCTACCTTTCTGGGTGATATCCCTGGTCGATGGCAGACATGACTATACTCTCACAAAGTGGAGTGTTCATAAATCATTGCTCCCTGCGCCTCTCTGAGGGAACCAGGTTCTGGCTCGTGGTTTCCAGTAGGCTCAAAACTCAAATTAACTGATGCTCTAGACTAATATAATGGACATTAGTCTGATAGCTCCAGGGAGCCAGAAAATGGCATTTCATTACAATCAACCCTGGTTTTCTGTGGGGAGCTCGTCAGCTCCCTGGCGCTATCGAACTGATGTGCAATATATTAGTCTGGAGCATCAGTCAATTGGCGTTCAGCCTACCGGAAACCACGAGCCAGAACCTGGCCCCTTCAGAGAGGCAAGGGAGCAATGACCCATGGAAACCCCCATACGGTTGAGGGCATTTCTTATCTGCCATCGACCAGGGTTAGGCACCCAGACAGGTAGGCATAACAAAACAAACCCTACTTAGTAAGAAAATTGCAACTGAAGACCAATAGAGGCAGAACTTCCCCAACACCCAAGGAAACAAGCAAATGTTATACACCGCAGCCGCGCCGCTCATCTGTGTAGCCCTCCACTCCCAGGGAGGGGAGAGGGGGAGCCCCAGATTCCCGTGCCAGCTACTCACACCCAAGTATATTGGTGATGTGATCTGAGGCTGTTGTCAACTGTGGCCTTGATTTTTTTGGCAGTGTTTTGTCTTAGTGGTGCTGTTTGTGGTGTGGTGACCTGGTGTAATGTCAGTGTACTGGGGCTGCATATGCTTAGGGCCTACCATCCCTAAGCCCCCTGTAAGTACTACCTTCCCTAAGTGCCCTGTAAATCCTACCCTTGGGTGCCAGGGTTACCTTCCACAGTGCCTTCGGGACTCCACTTCCGTAAGGGTTCTTGCTGCTCAGCATTTACCCTGCTCTTGGGGCCAGCTGGGGTTTTGGGCCTTTGTTTGGACTTTGGTAGGAGTTGTTGCTAGTTGGAGCATAAGGTGCTACGCAGCTTGCCTACCTACATGGCGGGTGTGTGCCTGTTCCTTCTGGAAACGTTGTACTTTTGCGGAGTTTTTATTTTCTTTAATATTTCCTCGCCAGGAGGGGGTCTGCCTTGTTTGGTTATTGGTCCACTTAAGGTTTGTTAGTGGCCTTCCTCTAGGGCCCCATGATTGTACATGTCGCAGGGGTTCAGTTCTTAGCTCATTCCCCTTTGATAGCTCTTGGGTTTCACTGGCTTTGTAGCACTTTGACTGGGCTTTCCGTAGCAGTCAGCCTACTGGCCCTGGAAACCCCTGTCGGGGCTCAGTAGACCGATGGATCCGTCTTCTGAGCTCCAGCTTGAATTGTGTGAGTTTGAAGGTTGCTCTGTACCCTGTCTCAGGGGTGACAGTCACCTTTACCTCTGTCATGCTGCCTGTTGGGTCAACGACACCTTTGACCCGTAGTCTTGCGAGACGTGTTCTTTGCTCGTGCTCCAATTTACCCACTCTATTATCACTGATGTTCAGGTACAGGCGGCATCCATGTTGCATGCTCGGTTTAAGTTGCTTCAACATGCTAGGCTGGTTGCCCACTTGGATGCCCTGAGGCTGCCCCATTTTGGCTATAGAGACCCAAACTTGGGGGGCATTAGTAAGTAAAGTAGTAAAGTAAAGTAATTTTATTCAGGAAAGTACATACATAGTTGATTTACAAACATAATGTTTGATTTATAGATAGAGCTAGTACATACAAAACCTAAAGCAACTAGTACCCATAGTGTTTCGGGCAAAGGTACGAGTATTTGTTGCTTCGACTTTGGTTCAGTCCACTCCCTAGTCTTTACTCGGTTGGCGTGGTTCGTTCTTCTCCCCTTCCCCCATCCCCAGCTCCCCGCTCCAAAATGTCTAAGGGTTTTAGAGTCGGGGCGGGGTTTAGTTGGCAGACTTGGGGGGGGGGAGGCTTCAAGGGCTGCCCCATTCGAGTTGGGGATGGAGACATTCGAGCCTGCTTCTGGGTCCTACCAGCAGACCCTCTTTTTTGCAACCTTTCCCATGGATTCTGCCTTTTCTTCAGGGGTGGAGAGTATGGAAGACAGCTCTGCCCTGGGTCCTGGTTTGGAGGATTCCCGGGCTGGGGAGTTGATCTGGGGGCTTGGACCCCCTTTGATCCCGCTTGGGTGTTGGTGCCCTCTTCGCGGGCTGCTTGTTGCAGGGGGGAGGGGTTTTCTCACCCGCCTTCCCTGTACGAGTATGATTTAGGGTCGGCTCCTTCCCAGGTTCAGTTCCGGGTTCCATTGGGTTCTTCGGCTCCTTCCTTCTGGAGGTTTTCTGCCTCTCAAATCTTGCCTGAGAAGGTTCGGGAGGCTCTTGTGATGCACTTCCTGTGAGACCCGGATTCTGCCTCTGTGTTGGACCTGTCCTCGTTTGAGTACAGTTCTTCTTCCCAGTATTGTATGCATTATGAGGTCCTGGAATCTATCTGGCTGGCAGACTGCCCTTTCTTTTTGCAGGGAACATGGCATGGGTTTTTCTTGCAGGCTGTGCTCGCTCTCTCTCCTTGGAATCCGCTTGGGCCCTGCCTCTAAGGTTTTCGTCACCCTTTTGTCTGTTGCTGTTTGTGGAACCTGCTGTCGTGCAGTTTCTGTTGGCAGCCTTGTCTAGTTGTCGCCCATGTCATACTTGTTGGTTCTCCGAGGTGGCCATTCTCGGCCTGCTTGGAAGGGTTGTGCCAGGGCTTGGGGCTCCTCCGGTCGAGGTGGACCATTGGTGTTAACTTCTGAGCCAGCGCTTCCTTCGGAGCCGGCATCAGTGGTCTGCACAGCGATTGCTCTGCTCGTCAGCCAGCTTCTCGTAAGGGGCGTCAGTCTTTAGTGGGTCACCCCATTGATGGGGTGATGGAGGAGAGGCTCATGCTGTTTGCTCGCACCTGGTCCCACAATTTGAGGGTGTTTCAAGTTGTCTCTTTCTGCCTGTGGTGGCATTAGGCAGCTCCTCTTTCTTTAGTGGGTTCAGGGCTGGTGGGGCAGGCTTCTTCCCCTGTGCTCCATCGGGTCATCTTGGCGTGGGTGCGCTTCGGTGTGGTTGAAACAACTTCATCCCTCAGGTGGGTTTCCAGCCTGTTTCCAGTACTGAAATGCGACTGTGCGAATCTGCTGTTTATTTTGTACTTGTTTCATCTGAACCCTTGGATTCCATGCCCCTATTTTCAGATGACCACTCTTTCTTAGATCCAGCTCCTGTTGGAGCCAGGTGCTTGGATGGTGTTTCTGGACCTCTGGGATGTGTATTGGCACGTTCCAATTCATCTGGGGTTCAGGAATTGGTTAGGTTTTGTGTTGAGGTGGAAAGCTTACCGCTTTCATTGCCTTCCTTTTGGCTTGAATCTGGCACCTCGCGTATTCACGTGTCTTACCCAAATCGTGGTGACCTGTCTGCATCTGCTAGGGGTTCGGGTCCTGGCCTACCTTGACGACTGGTTGATGTGGGCTCCCAGCCAATCTGCTTGTCTGCTCGCCAGGGATGTGGTTCTTTCCCCAGCTCGTCAGGTTCAGGTTCCTGGTGAACTGGAGGAAGTCCTATCTGGTACCGTCCCAGATCGGACCTGGCTGGGCCTTGTGTGGGACTCTCAGACTGCTACCTTGTCTCTTTTTGTAGGTTTGTATGTTTGCAGCCTTTCTCCGTCTGTCTGGCAACGACCGAGTCGGCTGATTTCCGGACTCAGAAAGCAGCTTGGATTATTGATGCTTGGTAGGTTCAGCCAGGGGTGCGTCATGTGTTGTGTCCGGTTGCGGCTTATCGCCGTTACCTGTGTGCCGCGGCTTGGGATGTGCTTTGGGGTGATCCGGTTCCCACTAGTTCCCTGTTCTCAGGGCTCGGGTTTCCCAGGTCGTCCGCAGAGTTCTTAAGCCTCTTGTGGTGTATCCTTGCGCCCGTGCTGTTCAGACGTTTGCAGCTTTTGGTGCCGTGTTTGCTGATGTCTTGGGCTCATTTCGGGCGCGGGGATTTGGGGGTCACACAGGTTCCTGGCCGCCCATTATTTTGTAAGCGTGTCTGCTCCTTTGCATTATTGTGTTGCTTTGGGTTGCAGGTTGCTGCCTGTTGTCTCGACTTCGCGTTGCAGAGTTTGTATCAGCCACCTCCTGGGTCAGCCCTTTCTTTTCCTTCTCTTTGGGTATGTAGCTCCAGGGAGTCGTAGGGGCTCCCCTCAGAAAACCAGCGTTGAATGTAATGAAACTCCATTTTCTCTGTGAGCCCCGGAGGCTCCCTGGCAACCCTCCCTCCCACCGGTCGGCGGTTTTTCGCGTTGGTTGAAGCTTAGCTTCCGAACTGGTGCTAGGCAGCCGGCGCGGTGAGGTCCGGGACCCCCCTTCCCACCTCTTCGGTAGGGGAGGGCTGCGTGGATGAGCGGTTTGGCAGTAAATTGTGGTGTTTGCTTGTTTCTTTGGGATTGTAGGAAGTTTCTACCTCTCTGTTCATTTTTTTTGTTTTAGTTATTTACCATGTGGGGTTTGTTTTGTTATGCCTGCCTTTCTGGGTGCCTAACCCAGGTCTATGGCAGATAAGGAAAAAAATCTGGGGCTCGCCAAGAAAATGGCATTTCATTACATTCAACAAGGGTTTTTTCTTCTATCTTTTAGCTTTGGTATATATAATACCTCTAGCCTCTCTTGTTTTTCAATCCCAGAAGCCATTTAGTTGCATGTCTTTGCACTTTTTCCAGTTCATTGATGCGCTTCTAGAGATATAAGCACCATATTCTTGAACAGTTTCTTTAATATTTTGCCATCCATGTAGCTAAATCAGTTCTAAAATGCATTAGTACAATGCCACTGTTGTCAGGCAGATGAGTGAGTGTGATTATCATGCCACTGTTGTCAGTCAGATGAGTGTGACTACCATGCCACTGTTGTCAGTCAGATGAGTGTGACTACCATGCCACTGTTGTCAGTCAGATGAGTGTGACTACCATGCCACTGTTGTCAGTCAGATGAGTGTGACTACCATGCCACTGTTGTCAGTCAGATGAGTGTGACTACCATGCCACTGTTGTCAGTCAGATGAGTGTGACTACCATGCCACTGTTGTCAGTCAGATGAGTGTGACTACCATGCCATTGTTGTGAGTCAAGTGAGTGTGACTACCATGCCACTGTTGTCAGTCAGATGAGTGTGACTACCATGCCACTGTTGTCAGTCAGATGAGTGTGACTACCATGCCATTGTTGTGAGTCAAGTGAGTGTGACTACCATGCCACTGTTGTCAGTCAGATGAGTGTGACTACCATGCCACTGTTGTCAGTCAGA
>WNGS01063839.1:79016-103470 GCA_020271785.1 Procambarus virginalis | reverse complement strand
CTTCCTACCCTATCTTCATTACATTACATTTGCTTGGGTTAAACTCTAACAGCCATTTGTTCGACCATTCCTGCAGCTTGTCCAGGTCTTCTTGAAGTCTCAAGCTGTCCTCCTCTGTCTTAATCCTTCTCATAATTTTGGCGTCGTCAGCAAACATTGAGAGGAATGAGTCTATACCCTCTGGGAGATCATTTACGTATATCAAAACAGGATAGGTCCAAGTACAGAGCCCTGTGGGACTCCACTGGTGACTTCACGCCAGTCTGAGGTCTCACCCCTCACTGTAACTCTCTGTTTCCTATTGCTTAGGTACTCCCTTATCCACTGGAGCGCCCTACCTGTTACTCCTGCCTGTTTCTCTCCAGCTTATGCATCAACCTTTTATGGGGTACTGTGTCAAAGGCTTTCCGACAGTCCAAAAAAATGCAGTCCGCCCACCCTTCTCTTCTTGCTTAATTCTTGTCACCTGATCGTAGAATTCTATCAAGCCTGTAAGGCAAGATTTACCCTCCCTGAACCCATGTTGATGGGTTGTCACGAAGTCTCTTCTCTCCAGATGTGTTACTAGGTTTTTTCTCACATCTTCTCCATCACCTTGCATGGTATACAAGTTAAGGACACTGGCCTGTAGTTCAGTGCCTCTTGTCTGTCACCCTTTTTGTATATTGGTACTACATTAGCAGTCTTCCATATTTCTGGTAGGTCCCCCGTTTCCAGTGACTTACTATACACTATGGAGAGTGGTAAGCAAAGTGCTCCTGCACACTCTTTCAATACCCATGGCGAGATTCCATCCGGCCCAACAGCTTTTCTCACATCCAGCTCCAATAGGTGCTTTTTGACCTCATCTCTTGTAATTTCGAACCTATCCAAGGTCACCTGGTTTGCTGCCACCTCTCCCAGCGCCGTGATATCTCCCTGTTCTATTGTAAAGACCTCCTGGAACCTTTTGTTGAGTTCTTCACACACCTCTTTGTCATTCTCTGTGTACCTGTCCTCGCCCACCCTAAGTTTAATCACCTGTTCCTTCACTGTTGTCTTCCTCCTGATGTGACTGTGTAGTAGCTTTGGTTCAGTTTGCTTTGTTAGCTATATCATTTTCATACCTTTTCTCAGCTGCTCTTCTCACACTGACATACTCGTTCCTGGTTCTCTGGTATCTCTCTCTACTTTCTGGTGTTCTGTTATTACGAAAGTTCCTCCATGCCCTTTTGTTCAGCTCCTTGCTTTCATACATTCCTATTAAACCACGGATTCTTCCTTTGCTTCTCTCTGTTTTTTTCCTGTTGGGCTGGGACAACCTGCTTACAGCCCCTGACATTTTTGGGTGACATAGTCCATCATGTCTTGTACGGACTTGGTTCCGAGTTCTGTGTCCCAATGTATATCCCATATTGTATATTGGCATCTGTACTGTTCGGGACACTACCAGCTTACTTGCATAGTTTCTGGTAATAAACATGTAGATAGGTATATATAACATGTGTAAATATGTTCTATGGCGAGTAAGATGTTGGAGTGAGGGAGACGGGCTGGGTGTGCTGCTCTCACTCGAGGTGTTCTGAATGTGTTGATGGTGAATGTATATGTGCGTGACAGTTTATAGTGTGTAAATAGATTGTATATATATAAATTAGCATGATACATAGTAAATATGTGCCGCATATGTGTACACAAGTGTCTTCAGACAGTACGGATGTTTTACTGCCATAATATAGTGTACGTGTTCATTAACATAGGATTAGCACGTGAAAACAAATAAAATATTTGGAACTATGCGCAAAAAATGAACAAAAATACGCGGCAACTCGCATGTCCCGCCCCGGGCGCCCAACTGGCACCGAGAGTGTAGGTCACGGGCGAATGGGGAATGATGACGTCACGCGACAACTTACAGACCCCATAACAGCCAAAGTAAGTACAATTTCAATTTTTTTACATACCCATACTGAGGGAAGGGTTTTGACACTTAAAAAAAGGAATTTTTTCCAGAGAATTTATTTCCTGCGCACTGGGGGGGAGGGGGGTGGGTGTCATATTTGGAGGCAACGCAGTTAAGGGGTTAAACGAAAAGTTCCAAAGTGTGTTTGTACAAAATGAAATCTTCTAAGAACCAGACGCAATAAGAATTCCAGAGAACAACATAGAGCACATAGAGGTGTCTAGAGACAAAGTGGAAAAAATGCTCAAGGAGATAAATAAGAACAAAGCAGTTGGTCCAGATGGAGTTTCACCATGGGTTCTGAGAGAATGTGCACCTGAGCTCAGCATTCCTCTTAAACTGATTTTTCAGGCATCCCTGTTTACAGAGTTGTAGCTGATGTGTGGAAAAAGGCTAACATAGTTGCAATCTACAAAAGTGGAAGCAGGAAGACCACCTTAATTATAGACCTGTATCATTGACAAGTGTAATAGTCAAAATATTGGAAAAAAATAATTAAAACTAAATGGGTAGAACACCTGGAGAGAAATGATATAATATCAGACAGACAGTATGGTTTTCGATCTGGAAGATCCTGTGTATCGAATTTACTCAGTTTCTATGATCGAGCAACAGAGATATTTCAGGAAAGAGATGGTTGGGTTGACTGCATCTATCTGGACCTAAAAAGGCTTTTGACAGAGTTCTACGTAGGGGTTGTTCTGGAAACTGGAAAATATTGGAGGGATGACAGGTAAGCTTCTAACATGGATGAATTTTTTTTTTATAGAATAATTAGGGCAGTGATCAGAGGCAATGTATCGGACTGGAGAAATGTCACAAGTGGAGTACCACAGGGTTCAGTTCTTGCACCAGTGATGTTTATTGTCTACATAAATGATCTATCAGTTGGTATACAGAATTATATGAACATGTTTGCTGATGATGCTAAGATAATAGGAAGGATAAGAAACTTAGATGATTGTCATGCCCTTCAAGATGACCTGGACAAAATAAGTATATGGAGCACCACTTGGCAAATAGAATTTAATGTTAATAAATGCCATGTTATGGAATGTGGAATAGGAGAACATAGACCCCACACACCTATATATTATGTGAGAAATCCTTAAAGAATTCTGATAAAGAAAGAGATCTATGGGTGGTTCTAGATAGAAACTATCACCTGAGGACCACATAAGGAATGTTGTGCGAGGAGCCTATGCCATGCTTTCTAACTTCAGAATTGCTTTTAAATACAAGGATGGCGATATACTAAAGAAATTGTTCACACTTTTGTTAGGCCAAAGCTAGAATATGCAGCGGTTGTGTGGTGCCCATATCTTAAGAAGCACATCAACAAACTGGAAAAGGTGCAAAGACACACTATATTAAGTGCTCCCAGTACTGAAGGGCAAGAGCTACGAGGAGAGGTTAGAGGCATTAAATATGCCAAAACTAGAAGACAGAAGAAAAAAAGGTGATATGATCACTACATACAAAATAGTAACAGGAATTGATAAAATCGTTAGGGAAGATTTCCTGAGAACTGGAACTTTAAGAACAAGAGGTCATAGATCTAAACTAGCTAAACATAGATGCCGAAGAAATTAAGAAAATTCACTTTCGCAGAGTGATAGACGGTTGGAACAAGTTACGGGAGAAGGTGGTGGAGGCCAAGACCGTCAGTAGTTTCAAAGCGTTATATGACAACGAGTGCTGGGAAGACGGGACACCACGAGCGTAGCTCTCATCCTGTAACTACACTTAGGTAATTACACTTAGGTAATTACTCAGTACTTCGGAAGTGATTAATAACCAATGAAGTAGTCCATGGTACACAGCGCGACTTTGCTCTCGTTGCACCAGGTACAGATAGATTTTCGCTTACTGTTGCTTCGCTCTGTGTGCTTACAAATACCGCACTCACGTACACCCTTGGCTTTGGTACTTGTAGGTGGTATGTAGCCAAGCTTGTAAAGCATAAGGTAGTATTGAAAAGAGTATAGGAAAAGATCAATTTGTAATGTAGTCTTGAAAAGATTGCCTTGTAAGGTCCCCCACAGGAAGAGATTCATCTACCCTCAAAGAGTGTCCATCAATTTGGAAGAGATTCAGCCAACCTCAAAGAGTCTCAGTCAGTCTGGAAGAGATTCAGATATTGTTGAAAATATCTATGGAAAACACCACCATTGAAGCCGCTAACACTATTCATCTATGCTACTTGTATCAGATGCATCATCACTGAATGCAGAAAACGATTCATCTATGTATCTGTGTAGCTGTGTAACGATTCATCTATTCATCTGTGTAGCTTCCACTACACATAAGGGACATAACTGGCAAACTCCTCACAGTGTTCAAGAGAGAACTGGATAAACACCTCCAAGGATATCTGATCAACCAGGCTGTGACTCATACGTCAGGCTGCGAGCAGCCGCGTCCTACAGCCTGGTTGATCAGTCCAGCAACCAGGAGGCCTGGTCGATGACTGGGCTGCGGGGACGATAAGTCCCGGAAGCACCTCAAGGTATCCTCAAGGTATGTATCATCTACATAAATGGAGATGGCAAGGGTGGCGCTCAGAGCTACAGGGATATACTGTATCATCCTCATAGGTGCTGTATCACTTGCATCCGACCTCTGTGTTAGGTCCTTATTACGCCTAGCCTCACAAATATCATGACCCTTATGTTCTTCAAACAATAAGGTTTGAATTTCACCGACAGAACGGTCCGTGTAATTACCGCAAGCTACCACAAGCTTCACAAAGCTTCCTGGCAATACGTTAGTAATGAATAAATATGATATATTTACTCATTATAATGTTGGTGCCAAATGTACATGAAAACATAATTTTAACTGAAAAAGTATCTCTTTATAAAGAAATTTGACGAAAATAAAGAGCTGGTGACACCAAATCAAGTTGACGATCCAAGCGTCGGTTAGGTTAGGTTAGGTTAGGTTAGGCTAGGCTAGGCTAGGCTAGGCTAGGCAAGGCAAGGCAAGGCAAGGCAAGGCAAGGCAAGGCAAGGCAAGGCAAGGCTAGGCAAGGCCAACCCAACCCAACCCAACCCAACCCAACCCAACCCACCCAACCCAACCTAACCTAACCTATCCTATCCTATCCTATCCTATCCTATCCTATTTATTCATTACTAACGTATTGCCAGGAAGCTTTGTGAAGCTTGTGTAGCTACCGCCTTTACTACTACTACTACTATTTTTTTCTTATCCTTGGCCACTTGTGCATAGGTGAGTTGCAAATCTTTCTTGCACTGTTCTATTCCCTGTGTAACTTCCTCCATCTGTACTGACAAAAGCTGTTTTTCCTGTTGAATTTCCTTACCTAACCTATCGTAGTCATTTATGTTTAAAATTGCTTTAACGTCTTCCAAAGCTATTTTTAAGAGTTTATTGAACTCTTCCATGGCTTTGCAATTTGTTTCCAATTGATTCTTGTCCATTGCATAAGTATTTCACTAACCCCTTAAGACCTTCTACTCAAGTGCTCATTACTTTCTTTCAATTTGCTGATTATTTCTGCATGACAGTTCACTATAATATCTAATTTTGCCAATTTGTTGTGTAGACTGTATATATCAATGCTTTTTTCATTATAACCCCCAAAATCTAGCACTATTTTCTTTTGCTTCTTGCCGGCGGCCATCTTGAATGTTATTGTCTGCTCTGTGAACGCTAGGGCAACTTTTTCTCATCCATTTTTTTTTACTTCCATAGGCACATTCGTGTTATTTCACCTATATTTCCAAAGCACTATACCTTTATATTCCTTGGGACATCACTCACTATCATCAACCTGTACAACAATACTTAAGAATTATGAAATATCCTGGAGCTCCCTTGATGCAGGTGTTGACACTAGGGGTGTCACCTTTTTTTGACTGTACAAGAATCTGTAAGAACTCTTACAGATTGTACAAGAATGTAAGAACTCGTGTATATATATCTGTATAAATAAAAATGGTAATGTTCGTTTGTTCAAAATCGCTAATCTCCAAAAGTTCTTTACCGATTGCTTTGAAGTTTTCACACAACATTCCCTTCGCATCCAAGCGAGTTTTTATATACATACTATATAGATATCACGTTTGTGACGGAAAAAAGCATGCTTTTTTAAAAAACTGTGTTTTTCATGTGTTTTTCATGTGAAGAAAATCTTTGAAACCTTTTTACTGATTGCATTGAAATTTTAACACAACGTTGCATTCGAACAGGCGTGTGTTTTTATATACCTACTATATACATGCCTCACCTGAGACAGGAAAAACATGCTTTTTTGAAAAAACAGCGCCATCTGTTGGACGTAAGAGCAACACACACTGTATTCTCCAAAAAGTTCTTCATCAATTGCTTTGAAATTTTTACATAACGTTCCAGTCGAATACGAGCATGTTTATATATATTGTACCTACTATATAGATGCCACACCTAGGACGGGTAAAAACATGCTTTTTTTTTTTTTTTTTTAAACAGCGCCATATGTTGCACATAAGAGCAACACACACTATCTATATAAACAAAAAGGCAAAAATGAAAATGTTCGTTTGTTCAAAATCGCTAATCTTCAAAAGTTCTTCACCGATTGCTTTGAAATTTTCACACATTGTTCCCTTCGCATCCGAGCGGGTTTTGTATACATACTATATAGATGTCATGTCTGTGACGAGAAAAAACAAATGTTTTTTTTTAACTGTATTTTTCATGTGAAGGAGATTTTCGAAACCTCTTTACCGATTGCTTTGAAATTTTGGCACAACGTTGCATTCGAATAGGAGCATGTTTTTATGTACCTACTATATAAATGCCTCACCTGTGACAGGAAAAAACATGCTTTTTTTAAACCAGTGCCATCTGTTGGACGTAAGAGTCTCACACACTGTAATCTCTGAAAGTTCTTAACTGATTGCTTTGAAATTTTGACATAACGTTCCATTCGAATATACGCATGTTTTTATATACCTACTATATAGATGCCATACCTGTGACAGGTAAAAACATGCTTTTTCTGGGGGGAGCCCCTACGGCTCTCTGGAGCTATCCATGGCTGATATGGATATTCTAACTATTTTGCATCAGTCGATGTGGGTGGAGTTCTAGCCTACCGGGGACCACGAGCCAGAACCTGGCCCTCTCACAGAGGCACGGGGAGCAATGGCCCATAGAATGCACATGTGATTTGGAGCATTCTATATCTGCCATCGACCGGGACAGGCACCCAGAAAGGTAAGCGCCACAAAACAAACCCCTATTCTGGTTAACAACAAAAATTGACAAACGAGTGGACAGAACTCCCCAAAAGAAAAACGAGCAAACTAGCATGATGTCACTCGAGCCGCACCGCATGTCTGCGCAGCTCCCCCCTCCCTAGAAGGGGGAGCCCCAGACCCCCGAGCCGGCGATCCACACCCCAGTTCATAGGCTAGATATCAAAAACCGCAAAAACCGCCAAACATGGTGCGGGAGGGATGCCGGGGAGCCTCCGGGACTCGCCCAGAAAATGGCGTTTCATTACATTCAACGCTGGTTTTCTGGGGGGAGCCCCTATCCCAGGCGGGGCGTTTAAATTATAGCACTAGACACGAAATCATATATATATGATGTGCGTGGTTTCGGTTTTGTCACTGATATCATATATATATGATTTGAGCGGTTTAAGGGTTAAGACATATTAAACATTTGTGTTTATTGACGAATTTACGTGAAATAAACATTATTCTGAAAGGGAGTTGCTCTGTCGTTCAGTCTGTATGGGGTCGGAGCTCCGTAATTTTGAAAATACATGTATCTTCATTAGAACTTTAAATACGTCTATGGTAAAGTGTTTAAATGGTATATATAAGAGACATATAAGCTGCTTATAAGACATATATAAGGCTTATAAGACATATAAGCTGCTATGGCAGCTTATATGTCTGCCTTTCTTGAGACATAAAAAATTTGTGTTTACTAATGAATTCACGTGAAATAAATATTGTTCTGAGAGAGTGTTGCATGGTCGATTGATCTGTCCGGGTTCGGAGATCTACGATTATAAAAATACATGTATCTTCACTTTAAATTTAAATATGCCCATGGTATATTTCATGGTGTGGCCGGGTTTGGGTTCCTGGTGAACTGGCAGAAGTCCCGTCTGATGCCCTCCCAGGTTCGGTCCTGGCTGGGTCTTGTGTGGGACTCAGACCGCTTCCTTGTCTCTTCCTCCGGAGTCTCTCCTTCGGCTGCAGTCTCGCCTAGGTCTGTTTCTGGGGGGCTCCCGGGTCACCCGGCGGTTGCTCAAGAGTTTGTGTGGCAGCCTGAACTTCGCGATGTTGGTCTACCCGCCGGGTCGGGTTTGGCTTCGTCGGCTGTTTGTTCCTTCGGAGACGTCCCTTCCGCCTCTCTTGCCATTGCTGGGTTCGACCCTCGGGGGCTTTGTGTCGACTGCTGCATTGCCGGCTTCCTCTTCGGGTTTTTCAGGGTTCAGTGCCTTGGCGCCTACCCGAGCCCTCGCTCGATGCGTTCACGGACGCGTCGTCTCTAGGCTGGGGTTTTGTGACCAGTACTCACCAGGCCGGCCAGGGGCGGTGGGGTCCGTCCTTCCGTTGGGCCCACATCATGGTGCAGGAGTTCGCAGCGGTATGGTTTGCGCTTCGGAGGGTTTGGGTCGCCCGCGGATCAACGATCCGGCTCCATTCGGACTGCTCCCCGGTGGTTCATTGTCTGAACCGGGGGGTTTCAGTGCGGTCCTTGGCTCTTTGGGGTTGGTCGCTTTGGGTGACTCGTCTGCTGAGTTCTCGGGGTTTGGCTCTCCTGGCGGTTCACGTCCGGGGGGTCTCCAACGTCCTGGTGGACGGCCTGTCCAGGTTCGTTCCCGTCTACGGAATGGATGGTCGATCTGCGCGCTACGGCTTCTGTGTCCAGGGACGCGCTTTGGGTTTATCCGGTTTCCCTTCTTCCCTGTTCACGGGTTCGGGTCTCTCAGGTCGTCCGCAGGGTTATTAAATCCAGCCAACCTGCGGTCTATCCCCGTGCCCATGACGTTCATTAGTTTGCTGCTCTTGCTGCCGTCTTCAGCAATATGTCCTGGGCTGATATTCGGGCACAGGGCTTTTGGGGGTCGAACAGGGTCCTGGCTGCACGCTACCTTGTTAATGTTCCTAGGCCCAGTCGGGCCTGTGTTGCCTTAGGTCGGCGGTTGCAGCCTGTTGTCTCGGCTTCGTCTTGAGATGCGGAGCACCGACCGCCTCCCAGGTAAGTGCCCTTGTTTTTTCTTAGTAATCTTTGGTGAGGTAGCTCCGGGGAGCCCCTATGGCTCCCCGGAGCTACCAGCGTTGAATATAATGAAACGCCCCAGAAAACCAGCGTTGAATATAATGAAACGCCATTTTCTGGGTGAGTCCTGGAGGCTCCCCGGCGTCCCTCCCGCCCTACGGTTGGCGGTTTTCGCGGTTTTTGATATCCAGCCTCAGAACTGGGGTGTGGATCGCCAGCTCGGGGATCTGGGGCTCCCCCTTCCCCCTCCCGGGGAGGGGGAAGCTGCGCAGACATGCGGTGCGGCTCGTGTGACGTCATGCTAGTTTGCTCGTTTTTCTTTTGGGGAGTTCTGTCCACTCGTTTGTCAATTTTTGTTGTTAACCAGAATAGGGGTTTGTTTTGTGGTGCTTACCTTTTTGGGTGCTTGTCCCGGTCGATGGCAGATATAGAATGCTCCAAATCACATGTGCATTCTATGGGCCATTGCTCTCCGTGCCTCTGTGAGGGTGCCAGGTTCTGGCTCGTGGTCCCCGGTAGGCTAGAACTCCACCCACATCGACTGATGCAAAATAGTTAGAATATCCATATCAGCCATGGATAGCTCTGGGGAGCCTCCGGGACTCGCCCAGAAAATGGAGTTTCATTACATTCAACGCTGGTTTTTTAAAAAACGGCACCATCTGTTGCCCGTAAGAGCACCACACGCTATACTAAATATGTTATGATTCCATTTCACTGTTTCTGATTGCATTGATAAATTGATTTTCATAGATTTTGATTTATTTTCATTTTGATTTAATTATTTTATATGGCATTGCCTTGGAATTGAACTGTGTTGTTTACCATACCGTTCATTTCATGAGTATAGGTATAGATGCACACCTGTGACAGGTAAACACATTTTTTTTTTCAAAACAGCACCATTTGTTGCACATAAGAGCAACACACACACTATACTAAATATGTTACGATTCCATTTCAATGTTTCTGATTGCATTGATAAATTGAATTTTCATAGATTTTGATTTATTTTCATTTTGATTTAATTATTTTTTGTGGCATTGCCTTGGAATTGAGTTGTGTTGTTTACCATACTATTCATTTTGTGAGTATAGTTTTTTATTTTTTTTTTCATTTGATTTTTTAACTGTTCTTCTTACTTTTCAGTGATGGGAACATTAGATCATTTGATGTTTCTAATTTTCTGATATGAATATCAGATCATTTGGGAATGCATCGGAAGAGATAGTCGGAAATGGTGGAGAGGACAAGGGAACGGGGGAGTTGGGGATGGTGGGAGCGAGGGGACGGGGGAGCGGGAGATGGTAGAGAGGAAGAGGGGAAAGAAGGGGAAATGGTAAGGTGGACGGGGGAGTGGGAATGGTTGGGAAGACGAGGGGATGGGAGTGTTGGGAATGGATGAGAGGATGAGGGGACGGGGGAGGGGGGAATAGTGGGGTGGACTGGGGAGACAGGGAAGGGTTGCTGTGTTCCAGCAACGCCACAGCAACGTGTGGCCGGGTACAGCTAGTAAATAAATAAAAATAAAATAATGTTTATGATCCATTGGTAGGTGCTGCTGGTATTTGGTCGTGAGGACAGCGTGAGCGAGGCATGGTGGGGCGCCTGCAAAAGGCAAGGATATGATGTGGCCATTAGACGCACCACAGAGGATGCCCTCAAGGCCTTCCTTGATCACACACATGACCTCATCATCATAGATGCAAGATCTTCCAAGTACCTGAGTGCGGAGAGTGTGTGTAGCTCCATACGGGCCTCGGATCACAGCCAGTATTCAGTCCTTGTCGGTGTTGTCAAAAGAAAGTAAGTTTGAATATTTTTTCTTTTTTTCTTATATTGCCCATCATAACTACAATATTGATTTGTAAAATATTCAACTGGTGGAACAATATTACAAGTTAATGGGTTTATGAATACTGTATTGTAGCTGGGTTGTGATAACCATTGATCATCAGACAATCCTGGCCCAAGGCTGGGGCACGGGTGAAAAACTCTCGAAACAGGTTACGGGTATACAAGAAATAACTTCAGATCATTTAATTACATGTTCATTTATAAAGAATTATATATTCCTGACTGTGTTCCTAACACCACACGTGTGACAATTACTCGTGTCACCCCCAGCACCTTACATCCATACACATTATACTGTAGTAATATGAATAGATGTGAGGTGCTGGTGTGACATGAGTGACAGTGACACGTTTGGTGCTACTAGTGTATAGTTAGGAATTTATAATTCATTATAGATGAACATGTGAAGGAATCTGAAGTTATCTCGTATACCTGAGGCCTGATGGCTGAATGTTGTATAGGGGCCCTGACGGCTGAATGGACAACACTTGGGAATTGTAGTCCTAAGGACCTGGGTTCAATCCCCGGCGGAAGCAGAAACATATGGGCAGATTTCCCTTTCACCCTGATGCCCCTGCTCACCTATCTGTAAATAGGTACCTGGGAGTTAGACAGCTGCTACGGACTGCTTCCTTGGGATATATATCAGAAAGGAGGCCTGGTCGAGGACCGGGCCGCGGGGACGCTAAGCCCCGAAATCCTTTCAAGATAACCTCAAGAATATACATGTAACCTGTTCTGAGACTTTTTCACCCGTGTGGCCCTTGGGCCAGGATTATCTGATGATATGGCTGTCACAACCCAACTAATCTGGCATTTATTTTCAAATTCAAATTTTTATTCAGATAAAATTATATACATTGATGAAGAGTTAAAAACATAATGTTCGATTTATAGATAGTTGGTACGTACAATTCCTAAAGCCACTAATATGCATAGCGTTTCGGGCAAAGTGTGGTGGTGGGGGGGAAGACACTTAGACTGAAACTTAATAGTAAATGAGATTAAAGTATAAATTGTGTTAAAAAAAAGTATAGAAAAAAATGGGGGGGGGGACATGGCAGAAATCAGCAATTGTACAAGTTGGTCAACAAACAGCATTGTTTAAAATAGCAAGACATGGGTTGACATTTAGGGGGTAAGGTAAGTTACATGGAGTTAATTAGGTGGTGCTTAGTTTTATTCTTAAACTGGTTGAGAGAGGTACAGCCTTTGACATGATTGGGGAGGTTATTCCACATTCTGGGTCCCTTGATTTGTAGAGCATTTCTAGTTTGTTTAAGTTGCACTCTTGGAATATCAAATAGGTGCAAACAAAATAGGTGAACAAAATCTACTTTCTCAAATATACAATAACCAACACACTGATCATCACCACTGCAGGTATTACACAGCACAGCAGGCTAAAAAACTCCGAAATACCACTTGCTTATCAGTTTTCAACAAAAATGTCAGATCACTTGGTAAGCATTTTGATGATATAAATGCACTGCTCTCAGTGCTCTATTGTTCATTATTTTAACAGAAACCTGGCTAAGTACAGACTACACCCAGCTTTTCAACTTAGCTGGTTATAGAGCCATTCACAACTGTAGGCCTAACAAAAAAGGTGGCAGCACAGCTATATATTACCTAGATACCTTCATCTGCAACAGTGTCATTAGTGATAGAGATGACTACTGTGAATATACTTTTGTGCAATTTTCAGATAAATCCCTTAAATCCTCCTTGACTATTGGAGCAATCTATAGATTTCCCAATACTAACATAGCTGCATTTTCAGTTAACTTGAGAAATGTTGACCAGACTACACACTAGAAGGTGAAGGGATGACGATGTTTCGGTCCGTCCTGGACCATTCTCAAGTCGATTGTCAATCGACTTGAGAATGGTCCAGGACGGATCGAAATGTCGTCGTCCCTTCACCTTCTAGTGTGTGGTCTGGTCAATGTTCCGAACCATAATGGAAACTGACCCAACTATGGGATGGGTTAACCCATGTATCGCGTTTTCAAAATGGTCACCCATGTTAGAATAGACGAACGCCGAAAGAATATTGTTGAAAACAACTTGATAACTTATTAAACCAAAATTATTTATTAGTCAGAAGAAAGACAGAAACGTGATCTATATGTAAAACCTCTACCAGACAAATATTTTAAGTAAAACCGAAGATATTTGTAGTTTAATAAAAGTGGCAGTTTTTCATCATTCGTTGAGCTCGAAACCCACAGCATTCATCTCAGAACAATGTCTATTTCACGCAGATTCCTTAATAAACGTAAGAGTTCTATATGTCACAAGAAAGATAGAAATATAAGCTTTATTCTAAATACCTTACCATGGGCATATTTAAATTAAAGTGAAGATACATGTATTTTTATAATCGTAGATCTCCGAACCCAGACAGATCAATCGACCGAGCAACACTCTCTCAGAACAATATTTATTTCACGTGAATTCATTAGTAAACACAAATTTTTTGTATGTCTCAAGAAAGGCAGACATATAAGCTTCACTTTAAACACTTTACCATAGACGTATTTAAAGTTCTAATGAAGATACATGTATTTTCAAAATTACGGAGCTCCGACCCCATACAGACTGAACGACAGAGCAACTCCCTTTCAGAATAATGTTTATTTCACGTAAATTCGTCAATAAACACAAATGTTTGTCTTAACCCTTAAACCGCTCAAATCATATATATATGATATCAGTGACAAAACCGAAACCGCGCACATCATATATATATGATTTTGTGTCTAGTGCTATAATTTAAATGCCCCGCCTGGGATAGGGGCAGCTATAGTACAGTCACGACCGATAGTTGCCAGATGCCACCTAGAAAAAAATCCAGGCCAACATTCTTGGGTGTTAGAGCGTCAGTATTGAGCAAGCCACCAAGGCTGACGCACGCAGCACGAGCTCACAGCACCGCTGTTCAGCTTGTGACCACAGCATCGCCTACAAATGCCATAATATAAATGATACTGCTATTATTTAGCAGTGATAGTATTACTGAAGCCCCCTGACTGTGATAAAACTAACCAGGATTCTGATAATAGCATGATTGTGGTGATATTTAGCACTGTGTTCCATGGAGGGAGGAGTAAGGCTGTGGAGGAAGGGATGTGATATTACTGCAAAAAAAACTAAGAAAAAATCAGAGACATTGAAATAATTAGGTAATAATATATTTGTGGCAACTGCCGCCTGACAGCACGGGTGGAGTAGACCTCGTCTGGCAAAGGCTCTGCCAACGCCCCTTTTTGCCACACTTCCCTACCCTATTGCGGCTAAAATATGCCACCTACGATTTTTTGTTATTTTTTCCATGATCAGGGAACAAAAATGAACACTTCTATAAGACGAAAGAATTTCTCAGATTTTTTTTTTTGATGCGCCTGTGGGTGTGAATTCCATTTGGCCCCTAGCGGTTTGAGGGCCCGATAGAAAGATAGAAAGAAAGATTTCTATCCCCGATAGAAATATAAGCTTTATTTTAAATACATTACAATATACATATTTATAGCTCAAGTGAGCATACATATGTTTTTATAGTGGATTTTAGTAGCTTGATGGGCATGGAGTGCAGATGCCTACGCACTTGCCGATAACTTGTATAATTAACAAAGATATGCTAATAAAGCCTAAAATCTTATATGCGTCGAGAAAGACCGAGACATGAACATTATGATATATATATTGACGGCGTTGTCAATATATTGACGACGCTGACATGGATCATGACTACACACTGCCCTCAGATGTGGATACGACCGATGATGAGAGTAAACATGCTGGTGCCATGATGTAAGAGAGAGACCCTTGTGTAGGGTCTCTTTAATCTCGTCAATGAACCTTACTGACAGGCTCCAGTATCGTGCTCTCGTCTCGTCAATGAACCTTACTGACAAGCTCCAGTATTGTGGTGTAGTGGTAAGACATTCGCCTGGCATTCCACGAGCGCTTTGTCATGGGTTTGTATCCTGGCCGGGGAGGATTTACTGGGCGCAAATCCTTAACTGTAGCCTCTGTTTAACTCGACAGTAAAATGGGTACTTGGTTGTAAAAACGATTCTTCGCGGCGGGGATCGTATTCCAGGGACCTGCCCGAAATGCTACTCGTACTAGTGGCTGTACAAGAATGTAACAACTCTTGTATATATCTCAAAAAAAAAAAAAATAGGGAGAAATAGCAGTGTTAAATGTTAAAAACAGTCTGGAACTCTTACCCCTGCAGATGCACAGAGCTCATCTTAACAGAAAAATGTCATCTCCTAAAACCAATGTAAACAATTAGCTAAATGAATTGTGGGGTTCAGTCCCTGAGCCCATTATGTGCCTCTGTAACCCTTTCCACTACCGCCCACGGGATGGGTATGGGGTGCATTATAATGAACTAAACTAAAAAAAAAACGGTTAAAAAGCAGATTCAAAGCAAGAATATAGAGAAACAAGTGTTAAATGTAGAAAAAACAGCCTGGAACATTATAAGACATATAAATGAACTATTGGGAAATTGTGTGTGACACGTATAGAGATGACACATTATAGGAACCGAGCAGGCAGAGACATGTGCAAGCCCTCTCATTCACTTGGTGGGGAGAGGCAGTGAGAGAAGGACCAGTCACTTGTTTATCTTGGGATGGTCACCAACAATACAATAAGTGCAGTATTAGATGTTTTTATAGTGGTGCTTCCCATTTTTGTATGATTTAGAGACAGGAAGTTGAATAAATAAGGATTTTAGAACCCTGTGTGTAGGTAGTGGTGTTATTTATTCATGTGCTCAGCTCCGTGTCAAGTGGTGTTATCCACATTTACTTTTAAAAAATATTTGAAAAGCTAATCTACAAGCAGCTTTACTCTTATCTGGCCAAGCACAATATATTTAGCTCTTGCCAATATGGTTTCAGACCCAATAAAAGCACTAACAATGTACTGAATATTATGATTAACTTGATACATACAGCTCTTGATGAACATGAGTTCCCTGTTGGGTTATTTGTTGACCTACAAAAGGCTTTTGACACTGTCAACCACCAAAACCTTCTTCTTAAATTACATTATTATGGAGTCAGAGATTCTCCCTGCAATACCTTCAATCTTACCTTACTGACAGGCTCCAGTATGTTTGTGAATAATTCCATTTCTCCGACACTATCCATAAACATTGGTGTTGCACAGGGCAGCATACTTGGCCCTCTCCTCTGTCTCATCTACATTAATGACCTTCCAAATGCCTCACAACACCTCAAACCAATCTTATTTTCTGATGACACAACCTTCATTTTCTCCAGTCCTGACCCTCTTGCTCTAAATGTCACTGTGAATGCTGAACTAAAGAAATTTCATCTTTGGCTAACTGCTAACAAACACCCTTAACATTCACAAAACTTTCTAAATTTTAATTTGTAATAAATCCTCAAATGAAATCAATCTAAGAATAAACAATATCCAAATTAGTAACAAAGTTGATGGTAAATTCCTTGGTATCCTCATCGATAACAAGCTGAATTTCCAGGGACACATTCTAAATATAGCAAAAAAAATTTCTAAAACTGTTGGCATTCTTTCTAGGATCAAATATTATGTACCTCGCCCTGCCATGGTGACGCTCTATTACTCTCTCATCTATCCTTATCTCAACTATGGTATTTGTGCTTGGGGTTCTCCAACCCAAAATCATTTATATCCTCTAATTACTCAACACAAAGCTGCTATTAGAACAATATCTAACTCTGGCCCCAGACATCACTCGGTACCCTTACTCAAATCTCTATATATGTTTGATATTAAGTCACTGCACATCCTCTCATGTGTACTCTATATATTTAAAACTCTGAACTGTAATGTCAATCATGACCTTAAAATCTTCTTAGACGGTTGTAACAGAACCCATGGGCACCACACCAGAAACAAATACCTATTTGATATCCCAAGAGTACGACTTAATCAAACTAGAAATGCTCTACAAATCAAAGGACCAATAATGTGGAATGACCTTCCCAATCATGTCAAAGACTGTACCTCTCTCAACCAGTTTAAGATAAAAGCTAAAAACTACCTAATAAACCCCATGTAACCTACCTTACCCCTAAATGTCAACCCATGTCTTACTATTGTAATCATTGCTGTTTGTTGACCAACTTGTATAATTGCTATTCTCTGCCTTGTTCCCCCCCCCCTTTTTTTTATCAACACAATTTTATTTGAAGCTCAATTACTATTAAGTTTTAGTCCAAGTATTTTTTCACCCCTCACCTTGTCCGAAGCACTATGCATACTAGTGGCTTTAGGTATTGTATGTACTATCTCTATCTTCAAATCTAACATTATGTATGTACCTTTACCTGAATAAAAAAACAAAATCTAAATCTAAATATACTGTGCCCATCTCTTTGTGTATTGTGGTCAGAACGGTGTGTTGATAAAACCCATACCCTTTGTAGTTACCCAAGAAGAGTGGATGATAGTGATGACCTGAAGTCCCAGTTTGTAAAGACCTAACCTGTTGGGTGTGGAGCCTTGTGCCAGTTGACTTCTGAGGTGGGTGTTGGTTGGAAGGAACCTCCCACCCCTTTGTCTGTAACAATCCTGTGGTGGGTCTAAGTACCCCCCCCCCCCACCTGTTCTAATCATTGTAAGATAATCTGGTATTGTTAAATAAAAACCCTTTGTGAAATTGTACCCCAAGGTGTAATTTCTTGTCCCATGTAGTTAAAACTGTTTATTATTGCTATATAGACACCTGCACTCCCATTATTTATAAGGAGGTAAGAGCGGGTGTTGTTAACGATACTCTAGGTGTATGGCTTTCCGTATCGTACCTTACAACAAGGGCTAGGCCTAGCATCTCACCCAGGCCTCCTTGCCCACATTTGACACCACTTCCTGCCAGACCACACGGTTCATGTGCTACTTTGAAAGGTATTAACACTTTCAGCCGACCGGCGAACGAGGGAAAGAAAACCTTATGTGCACGCGGCGTTTTTGTCGCTTAACCCTTAAAGTGCGCATCACGTCATATGATGTGCTAGGCGTTTTACCAGTAAACTGCGCTTCACGTCAAATGACGTGTATGGGTACCGCGCACGATTTGAATGTCCCGCGGGTATCTGGGGTTCCCATACGCTGCCCACGGGCTATAGTAAACAGCGGCCATTTTGAAAAAAATTCCCGCTCACGCTCCGAAGGCGTGGGAGGCCTCAGTTTAGCGACAGTCACCATGGCGAGCGCACGGTCAAACGCCTCACGGGCACGCACCACTCAATCCCTCACCCCAGAGCAAATAGCCCACGAATTATTTTCTGAAGGTGAGGAAAGTGTGTTTGATGATTCAGACAACGACGAGGATTATACACAGTTGTCGGGTGATAGTAGCAGCAGCAGTGAGAGTGAGAATTCTCGCCATGCCAAGGCGAGGCCTCTACACTCACCCATGCCTCCTCGCCCAGTTTCTACCCCAGTTCTACCACGACCTCACAGTTCCTGTGGATATTATCTGTTTGAGGGTGACGAGTCAGAGGGAGGTGACTCCTTTTCTGGGTTTAGTGACTCGGATCACAGTTTTATTGAGCCTGTGGCTGGTACCAGTGGTGTAACTGGGCGAGAAATTGTCGCGTCAGCAGCATCTCGCCCAGCCAAGCGCTACCGCATGGCACCACATGAGGGACCAAGACCCTCGTGTTCACGTGCATCCACCTCACGTGCATCCACCTCACGTGCATCCACGTCACGTGCACCCACCTCACGTGCATCCACCTCACGTGCATCCACCTCACGTGCACCCACCTCACGTGCACCCACCTCACCTGCATCCACCTCACGTGAATCCACCTCACCAGAACCCACCTTACGTGCACCCACCTCACGTGCACGTAGCCGCCGTGCTTCTCGCAGACGGTATTCAGCTCCTGGTCGCCGGTATGCATCGCTTCCTCGCCGTCTTTCATCTGCATCTCGCAGGACGCCTGGTGTACTTGAGTGGAGTGATGGTGACGACTTTATTCCTAATATTCCTCACTTTGACGATAAAGATGTAGGGATTACAAACCTTTTCCCTAATCAAGGTGAGGACATGGCTGAGATGGAATATTTTACAGCATTCTATGATGAACCACTTATGGAATATATTGTACACCAAACGAACCTGCATGCTGCTTACCTGATTGAGAGGGAAATCACAGAATTTTCACGACTGCAGCGTTGGAAAAATACCACAGTTGCGGAAATGTATGTGTTTTTGGCACTCTGTTTGTTGATGAAGCACTGTCACAAACATGCAATAAGTGACTATTGGAGCAAGGACCATACAGTGCCAACACCTTTATTCGGTAAATATATGTCACGAGACAGGTTTCAGATACTCCTCAGGTGTCTACATTTTGGAAGTGTTCAGGACCGAACACCTGATGATAGACTGTGGCGAGTGAGGCACTACATGAACGATGTTATTGGAAAATTCAGAGATTTTTACGTACCAGCACAGAAGCTGGTGGTTG
Organism: Procambarus virginalis; assembly: GCA_020271785.1. Taxonomy (NCBI): domain Eukaryota; kingdom Metazoa; phylum Arthropoda; class Malacostraca; order Decapoda; family Cambaridae; genus Procambarus; species Procambarus virginalis. The sequence continues at coordinate 83,907 of WNGS01063839.1, read as the reverse complement.
ATGAATCTCTCGTACTTTTCAAGGGACGTGTTCCATTCAAACAGTACATTCCCTCAAAACGAAACCGATTTGGCTTGAAATTTTTTGTTCTTTGTGATTGTGAGACAGGATACGTGTTACACATGATTTTGTACTCGGCTAGTGATGTAGACATTCCCGGTAACGACGAACATGGATTCTCGGGTAGTGTAGTGAAGACCATCATGGCTCCGTGGATGAACAAGGGACACATTTTATACACGGATAATTACTATACAAGTCCCTTGCTAGCTCGGTTCTTGCTAGAAAATAGAACCGGATTGGTTGGTACAGTAAAGCCACAACGAAGGGAAATGCCTGTGTTTGACACCGACATTGCAGTTGGTGAGTGTCAGAGAAGGAAAAGTGATAACATTCTGTCAGTTCGGTGGAAAGACAAACGAGAGGTGAACTTGTTGACAACAATTCATGATGGAACAATGGTGAACAGTGGGAAAGTGAGCCATAAAACAAACGCACCACTATATAAGCCAGACTGTGTTTTAGACTATAATATCAACATGCGGTTGATTGATAAATCAGACATGATGATTGGCACTGCAGAGTGTGTGCGGAAGACATGTAGGTGGACGAAAAAAGTGTTCTTCCATCTTGTGGACATGAGCATGCTGAACTGTTTCAACATGTACCTTGTGAGAACTGGACGTAAGCCCACTTTCCGTGACTTTGTATTTGATGCTGCAATACAGTTATTAGGAAAGTTTGCAAAAGATGTCCCAGGGATTCAGCGGCCCATCATAAACCCACTGTTGCAGCATGCTGGTACTCCACGCCTCGCTCACACTGAAGGCTTCCTAGCACACAGACTCAAGTATTTGCCACCAGCTGGGAAGCGTGCAATAGGCCAACGTGATTGCTTGGTGTGTAAAACAACGACACGTAGAGACAAGAAACGGAAGCTTGTACAAACATGGTGTGAAACGTGTGGTATCCCATTATGTGCTGTCGACTGCTTCAATGACTACCACAGTCTAGAAAACTTCTAAGTGTGCTGCAAAGTGTGTACAGCGTGTGCGAGTGTGTAAATATGTAAACATATAAGCAGTTAGCGTGTGCGTGTGTGTAAATATATACAAATATAAGCAGAACATACAATATAATAGACTGTAATGACATATTATATTGCCGTAATTGAAAACAGATGTGTGCGCCTGTGTATACTCAAATATGCAACAATTATTGATACAAAATATGTTCAAACATTATTTGAAACAAATTTAGTGCAAAATAAATGGATAAAATGCGCCTAGACATTGTAAATAAATAGCGCGAAAATATATTTGTGGCAACTCTGGCTGTTGCAGGACGCCGCGCAACGCCTCTCGGGCGTGTACTGCATGAGCGAACATGCAGAGTGTGATGTCATAGATCAACTTTATGGCTCTATTGCAACAAAAGTAAGTACAATAGAATTTTTTTTTTATTTTTCCCGTGATCAATGAACGAAACTTAACAGATTAGCAAAAATGACATACACCTGTGCGGATAGCAGTATATTAGACCCCGAGCATGTTAAGGGTTAAGCGGCCAAACAAAAATGTGTATACTCTTTTTACTCTTCTGACGTCAGTTCTCGAGCTACGTATTTCATTTTGGTACCAATGTGTTCGCAATAAAATTCTCTAGAAGAACATCAGTAAAAACGGTCACTAAAAGTATAGGGAGACCAGCACCAAATAAAGAACTACGTAGATGACTCGCCGTGAGCGCAAAACGGCAACAAAATGTTTCTACTCTTGGGATTGTTGTCAACTCCACACTTGTCCTACAGCGTTAATTTTGGTATCAATGGATTTGCAATGAAATTCCCAACACAGAGATATGAATATAAACGTAGAATCATAGTCGCGGCCCACCCGCAAAAGTGTGGGAAGTGGTGGAACTGTTACCCGGTATCGGTGACGCAACGACACAAACGCGATACGGTGCTTCGAAAGTTTATACTTATTTGACTGTCCTGACATTATTTTTGTATGTACGTCATTCATTTTCGTGTCAATGTGTTCGCAATAGAATGTTCTATAAGCACGTAGGTAAAAAAGATCAACAAAGCGTAAGTTAGAATAGCGCCAAATATAAAACAACGCTGGAACATATCAGTGAGCGTCAAACACACACGAAATGTTTATACTATTGTTACGTTTTTCAAGTTTATACTTGTTGCACACAGTTATTTTTGGTTGTACATGGATCGGAATAAAATTCCCTAAACAGACATATGCATATAATAAATGATAAGGTGTAAACATGCCCAGTATAAACGGCTAAAGTCGCCCACCTGCAACCCGTTTGGGACACTCTTGCAGACACGCAACACCCCGAAAAAAATCTATGAAGTTTCGGGTCTACTTACGGCAGTTTATGGGATACAGTGTTCATTCTGGTATCAAAATACTCCCAATAAGTTATACTACAAGAAATTGGACAAAATAGGTGTACTTACCAAGAAAAAACTGGTTGTGGAGCAGTAAGTTGAGCATCTTTTCTTCACTCCACCTTCTTCAGGTCAACATTCCTGAAGTTGCACAACAGATGTTTTGTAGGTGGAGTGAAGCTGTTGCGGGTGGTTACTTCTTCACCACCCAATACACTCTTTTCCGGTGGTAACTGGTGTAGCAGGGAATAACACAGAGTGCAACGTTACAGGTCTTGCATCCTATGTTGGTGTCCTTCTTTTTACCGGACCGTGCACAGATATGACACTTGAGACGTTTTGGCAGTTTGTAAAGTTCATGTTTCAGTTTGTAGTTCAGGCGATGTTCAGAATCAACAATAGGGCCACGTCTTCTCGGTGTTGGTTGAGCATTTGAGTCAGTCATCTGACAAAACCGACTCGTCAAATGGCAGTGTGCCAGACATCTCGGGTTCTGAGTCCGTTCCTGCGTCAGCTTGAAGTGTTGAAGTAAATAAAGGCCGCCTCACACCAGATGGTCCAGGAGTTTGCACGGCGTCAGCATAGGCAGGACCTGTGTCATCATTTATGTCTGGAGCGTGCTGCAAGTGATGAGATACTGTTGCTATTTCAGGCCAATCTTCCGTGTCCCAGTGCAATAGGGCCCAAATTGTCACCTCGTGGAATTGTAGCAATGTTAGCTTTTTTCGATCAGTTGTATAGTATTTGTACAAAACAAAGGCATTATGCAATGCCATTTGCAGAAAATAAAACGTGATCATTTTGGTCCACTTGTGAGTTTTCCTGGTAAAATGGTAATACTTCACCATTTGATCGAAGTGGTCCACACCTTTCATGAACTTATTGTATTCACAAATTGCAGTAGGCTTGTTCACTGGTACCTGTTGTAGTCGAGTTGTTCCGTCGCGATTGCGCAATCGTTTCCTTCGCTGACATTGCTGAGTGTCTGCATTGTGGATGTTTGTAATGATTGAGACCACTCGCTTGTCTTTCCACAGTAGAATGAAGGTGTTATCTTTGCGGCGGTATATGGTGGTATCCAGTGGAAATTTAGCCTTGGCTATAGTTTGCAATTCCTTTGGGGCGCCGCGTAGCAGTCTAATTGTGCCACATGTGTACACCCCAAGTTCTCTCAATTTTTCTGTTAGGTTTACCGAGTTGTAGTAATTATCCATGTACAAATGGTAACCCTGGTTCACTAAAGGCTGAATCAACCCCATTACTGTTTCCACTATCGTCTTACCAATACCTGAGTATACGTCAAAGTCATATAAGTACCCAGATACTGATTCAGCAAGCATATATAGTTTCACACCATACCTGTCTGGTTTGTTTGGATTGTAAACTTTGAACAATAGTCGGCCGTGCCATGCCATTGTACCTTCATCCAAGCACAACTCTTTCTTGGGAATGTAAACTTCTGCAAGCCTCTCTTTCAAATAGTCCATCACCGATCTCACTTTTATCAACTTATCAGTATTGTTCACGGGCACTGCATTATTATTGAATGTATGGAAAAACTGGCTTATATGCTGGAAACGTTTTGACGTCATAAACAAGTTGAAGAAACGAACATGCCATGGTTTTCCTGTTTGCCAATACATCCTCATAGCTGGCAGCCTGTTTATGCCCATCAATATGCATAGTCCCAAGTATCGCGCCATTTCTTTCACCCTCACTGGTTTCCAAATATCTGAGACATTTTCATTAGCCATCCGGAAAATCTGCGACGCGTACAAATTAGTTTCTGTTGTCAAGAATTGAAGCAGGGCTCGGATAATGAATAATTGGATAAATCCTAATGCACTAGTAGGTGTGGGAATTTTCAGGCCAGGATTTCCATAAAATCTTCAACAATTGGGGAGTATTGTCAGTATTATTGCCACCCTTGCGAGTACGTCCTGTACGTGTACCGCTTTGTGAATCTTCCTCACTTTCGTCATCACTTTCAATTTCCATGCTTTCATCACTGCTAGAATCACTTGGCACAATTGGTCGTGTAATCCTACGTCGAGAAACATTTCTGGTAGTTAGTTTTCTAGGTGGTTTACATGCACCACGTGTGCGCCTAGATGGAGGAGGAGAGGGAGTAGCGGTGCTCGGTCCTCCTCATCACTCGTTGCTGTATAATTCGCTCTTTGGACGCCACTATAATCGTTGTAGTCATCCAAATCATCTTCAAGTCCTTCAACATCACCTGCATCATACTCAGCTTCTGATAAAGCTGCCACAACTTCAGAATTTTCGTGGGTGTGAGTTTCATTCCCTTGAACTTTTGATAAATCATAGTTATTCTGTCCTCTTTCGAGGACTTGGACACTTCCTTGGGCGTAGAACGGCTTGGGCCTTGACCTGGATCCATTGTTGATGAATGTATTGGGTATAACACCGGAAACGGGTATAAATGCAGAAAACCGTTCGAGTTTGGCGCGCGAGGGA
>WNGS01063839.1:55143-78916 GCA_020271785.1 Procambarus virginalis | reverse complement strand
TCTATGTTGTTCTCTGGAATTCTTATTGTATCTGGTTCCCTGAAGATTTCATTTTGTACAAACACACTTTGGAACTTTTCGTTTAATGTTTCACACATTAACCTTTTCATTTTCTGTGAATCTATTTCCCATTTTCAACCTCTGAATATTATCCTTTACCTGCAATTTGTTGTTTATGAATTTATAGAATAGACCTGGTTCTGTTTTACATTTGTCTGCAATCCCTTTTCAAAATTTCTTTCTGCTCTCTCCTCACTGCCGTGTAGTTGTTTCTTACATCTTTGTATCGCTGGTATGTTGGGGTTTGGCCTCTTCCTGTATTGATTCCATTTTTGTGACTTTTGGTCTCTGGCCCTCTCGCACTTTGTTGAACCAATCCTGTTTCCTAGTCTGCCTCTGTTTTGGTATAAATTTTTTTGTTCCTTTATCATATATTTCACAAAACTTGACATACATTTCATTCAATTCCTTGCCTAGCAACAAGTCTGTCCAATTATACTCACTAAAAATTTTTCTAAGGTTGCCATAATATCCTCTCTCTAAAATCAGGTTTTTCAATTGCATCGACTGTCATATTTTCTTCCAGATTATATCGCATTGCATACTTTATTCCCAAAAAGACATGGTCACTTTTACCCAAGGGAGGAAGGTACTGAATGTCAAATATTTCTTCTTCTCTCCTCCTCCTGGTAAATATCAAATCTAGCATGGAGGGAACGTCCCCTTCCCTCATCCTCGTAGCTTGTTTAAACATGTTGATAGAAGAATGTTTTCCAGGATGAGGTCTACAAATTTACAGGTCCAGAAATCTTCTGTTTTAGCTTCATATGCTTCCCAGTCTATGGATTTCAAGTTGAAGTTATTATTTCCTGTAACCTACCTTACCCCTCTAGTTCAACCCGCTGTTATTTTTTTTAATCAACACTGTTTGTCAACCTTTTGTATTTGTGCTGCTTTTTCAGTCATGTTCCCCCCCCTTTTTTTTTTATCTTTATATGTATTTGTTCTCGACACATTTTATCTTTATGCTCTATAATATTAAGTTCTAGATATTAATGTTCTTCCTGCCCGAAACGCATTGCGTAATAGTGGCTTTAGGCATTGTATGTACTAGCTCTACCTATAATTCGATCCATTAATGTAACCTCACTTGTATGTATATACCTTACCTGAATAAACATATTTATTTATTTATTTATAAGTCGCCGACTATCAACAGCCGTGAACTATCGTTATCCGCTCTTGCTATGATCTCTCTCATTATTGTTATAAGACCTTCTCGTTTACTATCTAGCTCCTCTTTTGACCATGTGCTGCTAGCATGGACTATATGCATTTATGATCATTAGTTTATCATCCTCATGGCAGATCTCCAGTGTTATTATATCAACTTCTTGTGGATTGGGAGTCATTATTTCGTTCACCTTTAGGTGTTCTTTTACCAGCACAGCAACGCCACCGCCTTTCCTAATTTTTCTGTCCCTCTCCAAATTGAGTAGCCCCTTGGGAATATGACCTCATTTAAAATACATCTTCAAGTTTGTCTCCGTGAGTGCAAACATGTCTGGTGTCTGCAGCTGTATTACATCACTTAACTCCAGTATCTTTGACCTTACTCCATCTATGTTGGTGTAAGCAATCTTCAAGAACTTGTTCCCCTTCTTCTTATTTTTCACTCCCCCTTTCTCCAATGATTTTTGATTTGTTTTGCCTTTATGTACCACTTCACTGGCTGCCTACTCCTATCACTTTGTAGAAAAAAGAATTGATATCTTCTTCATTCTTGCTCTCATTTAAACGTTTTGCCTCGGCGAGGTTCAGTTTCAGCTTCTCTCCATCTTCTTTTAAAAGATCTCGTCTTAACGTCCACACTTTCCCATCCTCATCTTTACGTAATTTTTTAGCATTCCTTAGTACTTCTTCCATCTGTTTGGCACCATTTAGGGGTGATCTTCAAGGGTCGATCTTTCCCTTTTACATATCGGCCTATTCTCCTGTAGTCGCTCACATTCTCTATGGTTGTAAGACCTTCCACGAGGCCAACAATTTTATCTACTACTTTTGCTTCTTCTACAGCTCTTTCTGACCTAGATGTTATCTCCTTTTCTTTGCAGCCAAAAATGATCAGGGACTTACTTCGATCAACTGTGTTTTGCACCAACTTCGGGTTAGATGCCAATTCTTTCCTCACTTCTAGCCTAATGTTTATTTTATCCTGGTTGCTGCAGTGTTGGGCTTCCTTTACTGCTTCTTCCAATTTTTCCTTCTCCTTAGCCACTTGCGCATAAGTGAGTTGCATATCTTTCTTGCACTGTTCTATACCCTGTGTAACTTCCTCCATCTGTGCTGACAAAAGTTTCTCCTGATGAAATTCCTTACCTAACCTATTGTAGTCATCTATGTTTAAATTTACTTTAACTTCTTCCAAAGCTATTTTTAAGAGTCTATTTTCTTCTTCCATGGCTTTGCAATTTGTTTCCAATTGAATCTTATCCTTGCACAGGTCTTTGACTACACCCTCAAGACATACAACTTTGCTATTCAAATGGTCATTACTTTCTTTCAATTTACTAATTAATTCTACATGAGAGGTCACTATAGCATCTAACTTTACCAACTTGTTGTGTAGAATGGTTATCTCAATGCTTTCTTCACTGAATCCAGCAAAATCAAGCTCTGTTGTGTATTTCCTCATGCCGGCGGCCATCTTGAATGTTGTTCTCTGCACTGTAAACACTAGGGGTAACTTTTTCTCATCCAACCAATTTTTCACTTCCCTTGGCACATTCCTGTTATCTCACCTATTTTTCAAAAGCACTATACCTTTATGTTCTCTGGGACACCACTCACTATCGTCATCCTGTACTACAATACTTAGGATTGTTGAAATATGCTGGAGCTCCTCTTGTCTGCCTCTTGGGAAAGAACTTGGGATGGACTGTGTTACGTGCATGACACTTGTGTACACATATGCAGCACATATTTACTATGTATCATGCTAATTTATGTATATATACAATCTATTTACACACTATACACTGTCACACACTATATCTAAGGCTCCAGTATGTTTCTGTGAATAATTCAATTTCTCCCACCCTACCCATCAACATTGGTGTTCCTCAGGGCAGCATACTTGCCCCTCTCCTCTTTCTCATCTACATTAATGACCTTCCCAATGCCTCCCAACACCTCAAACCAATTCTGTTTGCTGACGACACAACCTTCATTTACTCCAGTCCTGACCCCCTTGCTCTAAATGCCACAGTGAATACTGAGCTAGAGAAAGTCCATCTTTGGCTAACTGCTAACAAACTCACCCTTAACATTGACAAAACTTTTTATATTCCGTTTGGCAATAAATCCTCTAATCATATAAATCTCAAAATAAACAATACCCAAATTTGTAACAAATTAGATGACAAATTCCTTGGCATTCTCATTGACCACAAGCTGAATTAACAGGGACACATTCTAAATATATCTAAAAAAGTTTCAAAAACTGTTGGCATTCTTTCTAAGATCAGATATTATGTACCCCGCCCTGCCCTGGTGACTCTCTATTACTCCCTCATCTATCCATATCTCAACTATGGTATTTGTGCTTGGGGTTCTACTACCCAAAATCATTTACGTCCTCTAATCACTCAACACAAAGCTGCTATTAGGACAATATCCAACTCTGGCCCCAGACATCATTCGGTACCCCTACTCAAATCTCTGAATATGTTAGATATTAAGTCACTGCACATTCTCTCATGTGTATTATACATATATAAAATGCTGAACTGCAATGCCAATCCTGACCTCAAAAGCTTCATAGAAGGTTGTAACAGAACCCATAAGCACCACACCAGAAATAAATACAGTTTTGATATTCCTAGAGTACGACTTAATCAAACTAGAAATGCTTTACAAATCAAGGGACCCAGAATGTGGAATGACCTTCCCAACCATGTTAAAGACTGTGCCTCTCTCAACCAGTTTAAGAGAAAAACGAAGCTATACCTAATAAATTCCCTGTAACCTGCCTTACCCCTCTATTGTCAACCAATGTCTGTTTTTGTTTTAAATGACGCTGTTTTGTCGACCGAATTGCATTTGTGCTGCTTTTTCAGCCATGTTCCCCCCTTCTTAACTTTTTTTTCTCAACTCATTTTATTCCTTATGCTCAATTAGTCTTAAGCCTTAGTCATTAAAGTTTTTCATGCCCGAAACGCTTTGCGTAATAGTGGCTTTAGGCATTGTATGTACTAGCCCTATCTATAACTCCATCACTCTGTACAATCACTTTTATGTATGTACCTTACCTAAATAAACATTTTGATTTTGATATACATTCACCATCAACACATTCAGAACACCGCAAGTGAGAGCTGCCACACCCAGCCAGCCCTCCCTCACTTCTCCAACATTGTATTCAGTAACATTGCTCCTGCCATCATACAGTTATTCACACCAATGTTTCATGTTCATTTATGTATATTTACAACATATGTACACACTATACACTGTCACACGCTATATACATTTACCATCAACACATTCAGAACATCGGGTAGCAGCTGCTTCGTATGGGCCAATAGCAGCTGCCTCGTATGGGCCAATAGGAGCTGCCTCGTATGGGCCAATATCAGCTGCCTCGTATGGGCCAATAGGAGCTGCCTCGTATGGGCCAGTAGCAGCTGCCTCGTATGGGCCAATAGGAGCTGCCTCGTATGGGCCAATAGGAGCATTTGGCCATGAACACATTCAGAACACCTCGAGTGAGAGCAGCCACACACAGCGGGTCCGTCTAATTACCACAAGCTACCACAAGCTTCACAAAGCTTCCTGGCAATACGTTAGTAATGAAAAAATATGATATGTTACGTTAGGCTGACCTAACCTAACCTAACCTAACCTAACCTAATCTAACCTAACCTAACCTATCCTATCCTAACCTAACCGACGCTTGGATCGTCGACTTATTTGGCGACACCAGCTCTTTATTTTCGTCTAATTTCATTGTAAAAAGATACTTTTTCAAACTAAAATTGTTTTTTCGTGTTGTACGTTCAGCACCAACATTATAATGAGTAAATATATCATATTTATTCATTACTAACGTATTGCCAGGAAGCTTTCCGAAAGCATGTGTAGCTTGTGGTAGCTTGTGGTAATTAGACGGACCGCACACAGCCAGTCTCCCTCACTCCAACATCTGGTGACTCTCTATTACTCCCTCATCTATCCATATCTCAACTATGGTATTTGTGCTTGGGGTTCTACTACCCAAAATCATTTACGTCCTTTAATTACTCAACACAAAGCTGCTATTAGGACAATATCCAACTCTGGCCCCAGACATCACTCGGTACCCCTACTCAAATCTCTGAATATGTTAGATATTAAGTCACTGCACATTCTCTCATGTGTATCATACATATATAAAACGCTGAACTGTAATGCCAATCCTGAACTCAAAATCTTCATTGCTGGTTGTAACAGAACCCATGAGCACCACACCAGAAATAAATACAGTTTTGATATTCCAAGAGTACGTCTTAATCAAACTAGAAATGCTCTACATATCAAGGGACCCAGAATGTGGAATGACCTTCCCAACCATGTTAAAGACTGTACCTCTCTCAACCAGTTTAAGATTAAAACTAAACACTACCTAATAAATTCCCTGTAACCTACCTACCTTTTTTTTTTTAATCAATGCTGTTTGTCAACATTTTGTATTTGTGCTGCTTTTTCAGTCATGTTCCCCCTTTTTCTCATCTTTATTTGTATTTGTTCTCAACACATTTTATTCTTTATGCTCAATTAGTATTAAGTTCTAGATATTAATGTTCTTCCTGCCCGAAACGCATTGCGTAATAGTGGCTTTAGGCATTGTATGTACTAGCTTTATCTATAATTCGATCCATTAATGTAACCTCCCTTGTATGTATATACCTTACCTGAATAAACATATTTATTTATATTATTTATCTTACTCGCCAACATTGCTCCTCCCACCATACTGTTATAGTTCTTATTACACATGTTCTATATACCTATCTACATGTTTTATTTACCAGAACTATGCAAGTAAGCCGGTATTGTGTCCAAACAGTACAGTGGCCACCATACACTGCATGAAAAATCACACAGCAAACGACGCTACGAATACGTCACCTCCCTCACCAAAATAGCTCCTCTCAACGTTCTCCTGTTGCTGTTCTTACACTTTATACACACACTATATATACCCATGTACATATGTTTTGCCCATAGTGAACCAGTAAGCTAGTATGGTGAGCAAAACAAGAGTGGCTGCCACACACACACACAATGAGGCTGCCTCAATTCTCGCCCTCCCTCCCTCACCAAAATTCCTCCTTCCACAATACTACGCACAACGCTAATTATAACCACAATCCTGGTCACTAATTCCTGTAAATGAATAATTGACCACACGTTTATTTTGAAAAGGAACCTAAGAAATCATTTGAAGATTCCTAGATGGATGAAATAATGCTGTGGTGCTGTGGCTAGCGCTGTGAACATCGTAAACAGCATTGAATCACTGATATTTGAACATTGTACCCAGTCATTATCACACTCAGGCTCTTCTATAACAATATCATAGCTAATACAAGTTATATATATATTTTGACATTATTAGGCGATGCTGTGGTCACACGCCGAACAGCAGTGCTGTGCGCTCATGCTGCGAACACCAGCCTTGGTTGCTCACTCACTACTGAGGCTCCCACACCCTGGAATGTGGACCACGATTTTTTTTAAAGATGGCGTCTGTTTACAAGAGCCCTGAGGAAGCTGATGTGAACCCCATGTAGCCGCGAAAGTTTTGAATGGAATGTGAAAAATACAAATACCCGGAGGCGCGTTGCGCAAACCAGACGTGAGCCTGCAGGCGCGTTGCGCAGTTTAAGGGTTAAAGATGCTAATGATGCTGGGATATAAAGGGGTGACTGCTGAGATGTTGCAAAGCATTGACATTTTTGTAGAAAAAAAAGAAATGAAATTTCTAATACAGTATACAACAAATGTCAAAAAGGTTCGTTCTGTGTTCGGCAGGTAGGCTGCTCCATTATAACAATCTTTCTTTAAGGGAGGATGCTGCCTCTTCCACTGACATCACCCTGGTCAAGCAGTGACAACCCAGTGTGTGAACATGTTTAATGACAATTTGCTGTCTAGTTTTATGGATATCCTTAAACAAAGACAAAAGCAATTGTTAATATAAAAGTTCTTTCCAAAAGTAGAGAAAAGAAGAGCCAGTGATAGTGAACCACAACCTGGTACCGACTAAAGAGCCTAAATCTGTATTCCCTTGAGCGCAGGCGGGAGAGATACATAATAATTTACATGTGGAAAATATTAGAGGGGCTGGTCCCAAACCTGCACACAGAAATAACATCACATGCGACCAGAAGACATGGCAGGATGTGCAGAATACCCCCGTTGAAAAGCAGAGGTGCAACTGGTACTCTGAGAGAGAACTCTATCAACATCAGGGGCCCGAGACTGTTCAACACGCTCCCGCTACACATAAGGGGTATAACTGGCAAACCCCTCACAGTGTTCAAGAGAGAACTGGATAAGCACCTCCAAAGGATACCTGATCAACCAGGCTGTGACTCATACGTCAGGCTGCGAGCAGCCGCGTCCAACAGCCTGGTTGATCAGTCCAGCAACCAGGAGGCCTGGTCGATGACCGGGCCGCGGGGACGATAAGCCCCGGAAGCACCTCAAGGTATCCTCAAGGTAAGGTGGTCCCAGTGGGGTGAAAATCCCAAGAAGAGAGAGCCCGCCTGACTCAGAGGTGGATTCTCCTTCCACACCATAACCCTTCTCCTCCATCCCACCTCCCCATCGTCTCCCTCAAGCCAGCAACGACTCTTCATAAGGTAAAGTAAACATTAAAACAGTGCAACAAAACATTTATAATTACATGTGCAGTATTATATTTACATTAAAAAATGTCATACAAGTATGGATGTTTTTGGGAGTGGAACGGATTAAATTTATTTCCTTTATTTTAAATGGGGAAATTTGTTTCCAAAGACGAGTTTTCCAGGTAACGAGCTCGGTGCCAGAACGGATTAAACTCGTTAATAGAGGTTCCATATATATATATATATATATATATATATATATATATATATATATATATATATATATATATATATATATATATATATATATATATATATATATATATATATATATATATGTCGTACCTAGTAGCCAGAACTCACTTTTTGGCCTACTATGCAAGGCCCGATTTGCCTAATAAGCCAAGTTTTCCTGAATTATTATATTTTCTCTAGTTTTTTTCTTATGAAATGATAAAGCTACCCATTTCATTATGTATGAGATCAATTTTTTTTATTGGAGTTAAAATTAACGTAGATATATGACCGAACCTAACCAACCCTACCTAACCTAACCTATCTCTATAGGTTAGGTTAGGTTAGGTAGCCGAAAAAGTTAGGTTAGGTTAGGTTAGGTAGGTTAGGTAGTCGAAAAACAATTAATTCATGAAAACTTGGCCTATTAGGCAAATCGGGCCTTGCATAGTAGGCTGAGAAGTGCGTTCTGGCTACTAGGTACGACATTATATATATATATATATATATATATATATATATATATATATATATATATATATATATATATATATATATACAGTACAACCTCGATTCAACATACTATATGGGACCAACCCCAGTTCGTTGGAGCGTTTGATTCGTTGCAAGAGGTGACCTTCAGGAGGCGTTTGTGTCACTGTCTTTTTTTTTTCTTGTACACAATAAAAATGCATTATCATATTACATACTGTACCTATATATTACTTCTCTACTAGAAAATACTGTAATTCATAAATTTACCTTATTGTTGAAGTTATGTCCATCTTGAAGTTTCGTGAAGTTGTGAATGCTCTACAGTAAATACGTACTGCAGTGCATTATGCCGTTAGCACTGTGTTGATTAAAAGTAGTTCTGCTACATGTTGAGTACTACAATACAGTTTATGAAAACTATTGTACACTAAAATTACTGCAACTTTAATTTTAACACTGAGTACACACTTAAATTTAACACTTGTTCTAACTGTTCATGCTGCACACGATGTTTTTAGATGTTTGCATCAGCTTTGCTGGTGCTCGCTGCTGCTGTGAGTTCAGCTGCTTCTGAGCTGGTGATGGCTGCTGTTGTACCAGTGCTGGGTACAACTGTGCTTGTGCTGGGTATGGCTGTTGTACCAGTGCTGGGTACAACTGTGCTCGTGCTGGGTACGGCTGTTCTCGTGCTGGGTACGGCTGTTCTCGTGCTGGGTACGGCTGTTCTCGTGCTGGGTACGGCTGTTCTCGTGCTGGGTACGGCTGTTCTCGTGCTGGGTTCAGCTGTTCTCGTGCTTGGTACGGCTGTTCTCCTGCTGGGTACGGCTGTTCTCGTGCTGGGTATGGCTGTTCTCGTGCTGGGTACGGCTGTTCTCGTGCTGGGTATGGGTGTTCTCGTGCTGGGTACAGCTGTTCTCATGTTGGGTACGGCTGTTCTCGTGCTGGTTGATTTTCTGCTACTAGTTCTTGCAAAATATTGCTTCGTTTTTGGCATTAATAAGGCACTATTAGTAAGCCCCTGAGACATTTTGTTTTATAACCAAAGAGCTGTAGTAAAAAAATGGTCAATTCCACAATTATTCTTCCACCGGCGGATAAATACTGTACGTCAATCGCAGACAAAGCTAAGGGCACTGGGTGCATACTGTACGAACGCAGACTAAGTCTATACGTACACCCTTCAGTTGGCTGGTGTTTAAGCCTGATCCAGTAACATAAATTTCTCTTAAATATTCGATTTACATCAAATTATATATTTTTGTTTTGTGCATTTAGTTTAGCAACATTATTACGATAAAAAGAGCTATAAAAAATACGTATTTTGAAACTGATTTATTTATTTCATTATTTCGAAGCCATAGGTCACTGAACTGTGGCGACGAAATCGAATGAAACACCGCCTGGTGTTGTGTTCGATTTCCAGTAACATATATTTCTCTCAAATATTCAATTTACATCAAATTATATATTTTTGGGTTACATATTTAGTTTAGCAACATTATTACGGTAATAAGAGCTATAAAAAATACTTACTTTGGAACTAATTTATTAATTTTATTATTTCGAAGCCGTAGATCGCTGAACTGTGGCGACGAAATCGAACACAACACAACAAGCATGGTGTATGGACAGGGATTAGACCCGTCCACTCGTGCTGGAGTTGTGCTGCCAATAACGTGAACAATTTCTCAAATAGGAGATATCTACCTTATTACAGTATATTTTTGGTCTTATTTAGTTTAGTTTAATTAGGATAATAAAGAGTTATTAAAACACCAGTTTTAGAAATGATTTATTAATGTGAAACGTTCAAAGCCATGGATCACTGAACTATGACAACACACACGAAAGTGAGTGAAATCTCACTGTAAAGTGAAGTTTACTGTACAGTATTCCCTTATCTGTCCACCCTCACTCGTCTTGTTTCATCACAGAAAATGTATAAGAAGATTTCAACATATTAGCTAGCTATTCACGCTTCAGCCTTTAAATTAATTTACAAAGATACGTGTGCCACAAATCGGTGAACGAAAATAATTGAAACTCAGTCATTCACTTCTGTGGACCACTCTGGCTGGTGTTTGGTTAATATGCGTCACTTCTTGTGGACCATTCTGGCTGGTATTTGGTTCATATGATTCACTTGTTGTGTGGTCCACTTGTGTGATCCAACTTGTCTTATGAAGGAATTATTAATTGTAATCTGTGATAGAATGAGACAGTTTTCCACCACTCTGTGAACTCTGTCCCAACATCGTAAGCTTGTGGACCACTTGTGGTCCACTTGTGTGGTCCACTTGTGTGGTCCATTTGTGTGATCTAACTTGTCATATGAAGGAATTATTAATTGTAATCTGTGATGGGATGGTAAAGTTTTCTACCACTGTGAACTCTGTCCCAACATCGTAAGCTTGTGGACCACTTGTGGACCCCATGTGCGGTCCACTTGTGTGGTCCACTTGTGTGATCAAACTTGTCATATGAAGGAATTAATAATTGTAATCTGTGATAGAATGTGAAACTTTTCCACCAGTCTGTGAACTCTGTCTCGACGTCGTAAGCAAATCCGAACATCCCCCGCTTCGGCGAACCATTGTTCGTCGAACCGGGTGAGTAAATCCGGCCTGAAAAGTGTGCGAACTAGCCGGAGATTCGTTGAATCGGGGTACGTTGAATCGAGGTTGTACTGTATATATATATATATATATATATATATATATATATATATATATATATATATATATATATATATATATGTCTATTTATATAAGATAACTAATTATCTTCCCCTTCCCCTCCTCCACAAATTATGTCAAAATCATAAATTTATTTGGGAGAGTTGATCTAGGAGTATTAATTTGTGTTGCAACATGTCCCGGAAAATATCCTAATTCTCATTTGCTAAAATTAGTGTAAATATTCTTAATATTTCCTGTAAGAGTTTTTTACCATGTGACGGTAAAGTAGTGGAGTATGGTGTTCGGCAGTCCTCCAATGGCAGGTGTCAAAGCCAGGCCACATACACAAGTAAAAAAAAAGGGAAAAAAAAAGAATGACTGCTTGTCTGGTAGTCTGTGGTAAGGTAAGGGAAGACACACGAAACACAAAAGATAAACAATGAAATTTAATTACTCTAGAAAACAAATTTAAATAAAGACAATTCCTTGGCTGAGCAACGTGCAAGATTAACAAGTGAAAAAGAACCAACATAAAAATGAATTACGTTAACAATAAGACAAAAATGAAATACAAGTGAAATATAAAATGGTGCTGGAATATTAGCGCAAGCTAAGAACCGCTATTTGATCACACGAGGTGAATCAACTAGATGTTCACAGCCTTAGAGCACAAGATATTCTGACGAGGTACAGCTCGTGGACTCCAATGTTGACTTGACGACGTGCGTGAGTGGTGGAGAGCTTGAGTGGCGAGATCACGAACAGCCAATGAGAATGCAGGCAGTCCCACAGCTGGTAGTTTGCGAGTGAAGTGCAGTTGACGAGCTGGCGGTGAGGAGTGTGAGGGGGGAGGGGGTGCAGGTGCGTGTGGCTGTCTTGATATACGTTTTTCTACTGTAGAACGTATCTTGAATGTTGAGTATGGAACGTGACGAGGGTAGGGAAGAGCAGGCTCAATCTCTTGGAAGAGATTATCGTCACAACCATAATTCATTTCACGAGCTCGGAGATTTGTTGATCCTGATGTTCTTTTATTTATGAGTATATATGTAAATGTATCACAATATTGACTGTATTGTTTTTTCCTGTGGCTCTCAACAATACCATTAGTTTTGCAGATCGTGACAATCCCACTGTTGGTCCAATGTTGAAAAATGGCTACAACCGGGTAAGAGGCAACTTCAGGTTTTTTAACTTGTATATTCTGTTAGTGCTTAATAAAATGAGATGGATTACAATTTACATATACAGTACTCTAACATGCATTTTTATGTTCTGAATAAATTGAAGTATAGCATACTTTAGGAAATTATTTTTGTAGATCGTTACAGAAGTGTCCACAGTCGGTGGGGTCCTTAATGACCTAATCCAGATTGAACACTCGGAACTTTCCAGCCAGTCTCAGCTGAGAGCCATGCAGGCAGTGTTGTCAGCCTTGGATGCCTGTAAGGAAGTAGTGCACATTACTGACACTCAACACAGAATACAGGTGAACTTATTGCAATGTTTTAAATATACTCTTCACATTTTTGTTGTTGTTTAAGTATTACAATATTTAAACATTTAATGTCTTTATTTTTCTGGTATTTATGATGGTAAAGACAAAATATTTCGTACAGTTTCTGGTATATTTGATTTAATATTTGTAGTAGTACTAGTAGTACATTGCTTACTATGATCAAAATACATATGCAAAAATTGTAATAATAATAGCCCAGTTTCTGATATATAGAGCTCTTGTACCTAAAGGACTGCAAGTTTCCAAAATTTGAACAATGTAAGTGGTACTGATTAACAAGTATTTTAGTCGGGGAATAATTTGTTGCAAATTAATTAATATGATTTATGTGGCCTGTAAACAAGAATTATATAATCTGAAGCATGTCACATGTCCCACATACCACATGTCTAAATTGAGCTAGATCATACTTTTTTACTCATAATTAAATGAAGATTTTAATTGTGGTGCTCTCCATATTTCTTAACACCTTAACAGCACGGCCTCCAAATATGACACCTCCCCAGTGCTCAGGAAATTAAATCTCTGGAAAAAATTATTTTCCATTTTTAAAGTGTCAAAAACCCTTCCCAGAGTAAGGGTATAGTAACAGAAGGTCGAAATTGTAAGTACTTTAGCTGCTATGGGGTCCGTAAGTTCATGCGTGACGTCATCATTCCCTGGTTGCCCATGGCATTCGCCCCCGGGGCAGGCAGGGCGCTCGGGGCAGGATGGGCGAGTTGCCGCGAATATATTTTTGTTCATTATCTGCACACAGTTTCAAATACACTTTATATGCTTTTATGTGCCAATTCTATGTATAATGAACACATACACTATATTATGGCAGTATAACATCCATACTGTCCAAAGACACTGTTACGTGCATGACACATGTACACATATTTGGCACATATTTCCATTGTATTATGCTATTTTATGTATATATACAGTCTATTTACACACTATATGCTATCACACACTATATACATTCAGTATGAACACACTCAGAACTCTGCGAGTGTCAGCTGCCACACCCTCACTCTTCCAACATCCAGCCTCTCCCTCACTCCTCGAACATCTTACTCGCCAACATTGATCCTCCCACCATACTGTTATTGTTTGTATTACACTATTTACACATGTATGCCTATCTACATGTTTTATTCACCAGAACTATGCAAGTAAGCCGGTATTGTGTCCAAACTTTACAGTGGCCACCATACACTGCAAGAGAAATCACACAGCAGCCAGCAGACGATGCTACGATTACATCACCTCCCTCGCCAAAATAGCTCCTCCCAACATAGTCCTGTTGCTGTTATTACACTATATACACACATTGTATATACCCATGTACAAATATGTTCACTATAGCAAACCACTAAGCTAGTATGATGAGCAAAACAAGAGTGGCTGCCACAGTGAGGCTACCTCGATTCTCTTCCTTGCTCCCTCACCACAATTACTCCTCCCATAATACTACGCACATATGTACATGGGTATATACACACATTGTATATACCCATGTGCATATGTATTCACCATAGCAAACCACTAAGCTAGTATGATGAGCAAAATGAGTGTCTGCCACACAGTGAGGCTACGTTGATTCTATCCCTCGCTCTCTCACCACAATTACTCCTCCCACAATACTATGCACAGTGCTTATTATCACCACAATCCTGCTGTTTATTTTGTAAATGAACCTAAGAAGTCATTTGAAGATTCCTAGTGTGACGGTGTTTCCCCCCCTTATATTTCTCCCACGCCAGCTGTAAGAGTCATATCCACTTTACCCAAACGTTCTCTATGTTCCGGGGAACAATTTGACATATGTGGGAGCGTGAAGTGTTCTCGCGTTGGCGAGAAATTCGCAAAAGAAGAGTGTTTTGGCCAATGGTTTAGGCCCTTTAGGACGCCAAGATGGCGCCGGCCCCTACGTTTTGCCGCCAAAACGTTATAACGTCAGTGGCACCAGATTGGTCAAGATCGGTGACGTAGTACAGGGAGCCAATGAAAAACGCCCCTGGCAAGTATGACGTCACGAGTGCAAGGGGGTCTGGACGGCGCGCCCAGTGGCGCCAAACAGGACACGTCAAGGAGATCGGACGTGCGATCGGGGGTCCTGTCAGTTTGACAGTTTTGCCCCACTCCGGTGGATTATACGTGTCACCCTGTAGTCTGCAAGTACCCTGTGAGGTCTTCCTTTATTCCATGTGTTGGACCGAAGAAGGAATCGACGAGAATTGAGCAGCAAGTGCTCCAGTGACAGGTGCTTTGCAAGAAGTGAAGCCTGTGCAGTGACGTACGGGACGTCTGAGCAGTTTCACCCGTTTAGTGACGACGTAGCGGCTGGGCCAATCCACCGAGAGACAGGAGAAGAACAAGACTAGCCGGGAATCAGGACGACTGCAGCCGAGAGAAAGGACTGCAGACATAGTTGTGAGGAGAAGTTGACGGCCAGGAGACCGACTCCAACCCTTCAAGAGGTTGTGGAGGAGCACGGGCCTGCAGAGGATAGAGCACGGTGAAGACGTGTTTTTTTGGGTGTTGATTGGGTTCCTGGAGAGAGCATCAGTGTGTGTGTGGGGGCGTTCCCTACAATGAGTCGAGAGCTGGGACCAGGAGCTTCAATTCAACTCAACAGAGGGCGAGTTCACATCATTGAGGTGTAAGTTGGTAATTCAGTTTTCCCTCCCCATTCCCCTTTAGTCAGCTATTTAGCCAGAGTATCTTCTATGTCGTGAGCAGGGCTCACCAATGTCCATGTCATAGTAAGACACAGCTGTGAAGAGAGATGCTGTAGAGAGCTCTCACAAAATATATATGTGATGTGTGAGTGCACCTGTGATTATCGAAGAGATTGCTGTGTCGAGGACATTTACATTCATGTGACATTAATACTACAA
Source organism: Procambarus virginalis (assembly GCA_020271785.1). Classification (NCBI taxonomy): domain Eukaryota; kingdom Metazoa; phylum Arthropoda; class Malacostraca; order Decapoda; family Cambaridae; genus Procambarus; species Procambarus virginalis. The sequence continues at coordinate 63,204 of WNGS01063839.1, read as the reverse complement.
GTTAATGCCAGAGAATATATATATAAATGTACCATTTATTAGTATAAGGCTGTGTGCCCAGTATTATCTCATTATTATTGATATTGATGAAGTAATCTATATATATATATATGTTGGAGCATTGAATAGTATATTCATGTGTACAGTGATTTACTGTGTTATTGCTATTGAAGTGACTTACTGTGTTTTTAAGGACAGTACAGTGATTTATTGCATTTATTGCCATTAGTGTGACCTACTGTGTTTAATGCCATTACAGTGAGTTACTGTGTTAATTGCCATTGAAATTATTTACTGAGCTTAAGGCCAGTGCAGTGATTTATTGCGTTTATTGCCATTATAGCAATTTATTGTGTTGATTGCCAGTATTGTGTTTACTGTGAATTTAAAGAAATAGGCACTTAACGCCAGGACAACAAGTAGAGAGAGAGTGTGCAGTGAGGGGGCGTGGCAGCTGGGAATGACAGGAGGGGGAGTATTGCTTCCTCATTGTGTTCCAGTTTATGAAGAGGGAGTGTTTTGCTGTTCATGTACTTTGTTGTTTTGTTGCTGATATAGAGATATAATACTTTAATCTTTTAAGTAAAATACAAAACTACCTTCGCGTTTGTATTATCCCTCCATTACTTGTTGCTAGTGAGTCCATTGAAAGAGGGTGATAGACATATACAGTGGTACCTCGGTTTAAGAGTTTAATTGGTTCCTGGAGACGCCTCGTATTCCGAAAACTCGTATTCTGAAGCGAATTTCCCCATAAGAAATAATGGGAAATGAATTAATCCGTTCCTGACTACCCCAGAAACCCCATATCAAACTAAATTTTTATACCTAATTCATCTAAATAAACCTACAAAACTATGTTCAAGTTATTACTTACCTTGCTGATGAATGCTGTAGGCGTATGGAAGATGGTGGGGAGGAGGAGAGGAGTTACTGTTTGGAAGGGGAGTCCCCTTCCATTATCACATCAGGCAATGAGGACCTTTCAGGTGTGCACTCCCTGGGACGTTTTATCTGAGTGCCACTAGGTCCTGGCTGAGGCTCACTGCTCGATTTTCTCACCAGATATCTGTCCATGGAAGCTTGCTTTTCCCTTCTTCGCAAGCTCTCTCTGTAGTAAGGCAACACATTGTCATTGAAAAGATTAAGGCAACGGCCTACTACAGCTTTCTCTGGGTGAGTCTTTTCAACAATTGTTTGAATCTCTTCCCACATCTGACACACCTTCTTCAATACTGCAGAAGGGACATCCGCTGCTGCCTCCTCCTCCTCCACTGAAGAATCTTCATCTGCGTTGTCTTGCTGTTCCTGTTGAAGGGCTTGGAGTTCTTCGGTGGTCAGTTCTTCGTTGTGTTCTTCCACCAACTCCTCCACATCATCACTATCCAATTCCAAGCCCATTTGCTGGCCTAGAGTAACAATTTCCTCAACAATAGGCGCATCATTTATAGGCTCAAACCCCTCAAAGTCTAATTCTCTCACACATTCAGGCCACAATTTTCTCCAGCCAGAGATCAGGGTTCTTTGAGTCAGTTCTTGCCAGGCTTTGTCAACGAGTTTTAAAGCACTACAAATGTTAAAATGGTCTTTCCAGAACTCTTTGAGGGTGAGGTTTGTGGCTTCAGTCACTTCAAAACATTTTCGGAAAAGTGCCCTTTCATAAAGTTTCTTAAAATTCGCTATGATTTTCTGGTCCATAGGCTGAATTAAAGAAGTGGTGTTAGGAGGAAGGAATTTAACTGTGAGGAATTTATTGTATCGGGGCAACACATCATCTTGCAAGCCTCGAGGATGAGCAGGAGCATTGTCGAGGAGAAGCACGGCTTTGAGTGGCAAATGTTTCTCCTGCAGATATTTTTCTATGGTAGGGCACAGCACTTCATTCACCCACTCCGAAAAAATAAGCCTAGTCACCCATGCTTTTTTATTAGACCTCCACATCACACACAAATGGGTTTTCTGCACTTTATACTGTTTGAAAACCCTTGGATTTTCAGAATGATACACTAGTAAGGGTTTAATTTTCAAATCGCCACTCGCATTTGAACACAACATAAGCGTAAACCTATCTTTCATAGGCTTGTGTCCGGGCAAGGATTTTTCCTCCTTGGTAATGTATGTCCTCTTAGGCATTCTTTTCCAAAACAGTCCTGTTTCGTCACAATTAAACACTTGTTGCGGTAGGTATCCCTCAGCCTCTGCAAACTCTTTAAATTCCTCAATAAATCGTCCAGCGGCTGGTTTGTCTGCGCTGGCTGCCTCCCCATGCCTTGTAACACTATGGATACCACTCCTCCTCCTAAATTTTTCAAACCAGCCCCTGCTTGCCTTAAACTCTTTCGTCTCTGCATCACTCGTTCCAGGGGTTTTCTTTAGAAGGTCTTCGTGCAATACCCTGGCTTTCTCACAAATAATGGCCTCCGAAACACTATCTCCCCTTAACTCCTTGTCGTGTATCTAAATTAATAACAACTTTTCCACTTCTTCAAGTATTTGTGGTCTTTGTTTCGTTATTGTTCTTACTCCTTTTGCCACTTTAGCACTCATAATCTCATTTTTCTTCTTAAGTATAGTGCATATTGTTGATGTGGCTTTGTTGTACTGCCTACAAAGTTCAATAACACGTGTACCGTTCTCATGCTTCCGAATTATCTCTTGTTTCTCCTCAATTGTCATCCTCACATGGGCTTTCTGGCCTTTATCCTTACCACTGGCTTTCTTGGGACTCATGGTGAGATATATAATAACAAATTGTATAGTCAAATCACCAAAAATCCAGCAATACACTGAAAATCCACGAGAAGAATTGATGAGAGGTAGTCGCTGAGCGTGAGACAAGGGTAAACTGAGGGGCGGACGGGCGGAGGGGCGACGATCCCCCAGCCACCACGCGCTAGGTCAGCCTTTACGCGTATCAACAAACTCGTGTCCCGAGGTAACCCTCGCCTTCCGAGACACATTTTCCGAGAAAATCCTGCTCGTATTCCGAAAAACTCGTATACAGGGACACTCGTATTCCGAGGTACCACTGTACCAGCCTGTTACCAGATTTAATGAGTGTGCTCTCTGCCACTTCTACCACAATTCCACAATACCACTGACGTGTTACTGGACACGGGAAACACCAGTTGGCGACCTGTCAGTTAGCAGTAGAGCCCTTGTCGGGGCGGCACACGATTGGGAGAGAGTAGATCGTGTTCCCACTCGTCTTCTGGCTATAAGGCCGGCCGGAGATTAACTGGGAGACTCTCCTGGCAAACAGTGGCGCCGCAAGGATTGAGTGAAGACCCACAGGGCTACAGTAAGTGACAGTTAATCGCTACTACTACTTGGTGGTGACTGTTGAAAGAGGGAGACACCCGGACACTAGATGGACGAAATAATGCTGCGGTGCTGTGGCTAGTGCTGTGAACATCGTCAACAGCATTGAATCACTGATATTTGAACATTGTACATTCATTATCACACTCAGGCTCTTCTGTAATACTATCATGGCTAAATAATGCAAGTTATATATATATATATATATATATATATATATATATATATAATATATATATATATATATATATATATATATATATACATATATATATATACACACACACACACACACACACACACACACACACACACACACATACATTTAAGAAACGTAAGAAAATTCACCTTCGCAAATAGAGTGGTAGACGGTTGGAACAAGTTAAGTGAGAAGGTGGTGGAGGCCAAAACCGTCAGTAGTTTCAAAGCGTTATATGACAAAGAGTGCTGGGAAGACGGGACACCACGAGCGTAGCTCTCATCCTGTAACTACACTTAGGTAATTACACTTAGGTAATTACACACACACACACACACACACACACACACATCCCAAGTTCTATCCCAGGAGGCAGACAAGAGGAGCTCCAGCTTATTTCAACAATCCTAAGTGTTGTAGTACAGGATGATGATAGTGAGTGGTGTCCCAAACAACATAAAGGTATAGTGCTTTTGAAAAATAGGTGAGATAACAGGAATGTGCCAAGGGAAGTGAAAAAATTGGATGAGAAAAAGTTGCCCCTAGTGTTTACAGTGCAGAGAACAGCATTCAAGATGGCCGCCGGTGGCAAGAGGAAATACACAACAGAGCTTGATTTTGATGGTTTCAGTGAAGAAAGCATTGAGATAGCCAGTCTATACAACAAGTTGGCAAAATTAGATACTATAGTGACCTCTCATATAGAATTAATTAGTAAATTGAAAGAAAGTAATGACCATTTAAATAGCAAAGTTGTATGTCTTGAGGGTGTAGTGAGAGACTTGTGCAAGGATAAGATTAAATTGGAAACAAATTGCAAAGCCATGGAAGAAGAAAATAGTCTCTTAAAAATAGCTTTGGAAGAAGTTAAAGTAAATTTAAACACAAATGACTACAATAGGTTAGGCAAGGAAATTCAACAGGAGAAACAGCTTTTGTCAGCACAGATGGAGGAAGTTGCACAAGGAATAGAACAGTGCAAGAAAGATATGCAACTCACTTATGCGCAAGTGGCCAAGGACAAGGAAAAAATAGAAGAAGCAGTAAAAGAAGTCAAACACTGCAGCAGCCAAGATAAAACAAACATTAGGCTAGAAGTGAGAAAAGAATTGACATCTAACCCAAAGTTGGTGCAAAACACAGTTGATCGGAGTAAGTCCCTGATCATTTTTGGATGCAAAGAAAAGGAGATAACATCTAGGTCAGAAGAGCTGTAGAAGAAGCAAAAGTAGTAGATAAAATTGTTGGCCTCGTGGAAGGTCTTACAACCAAAGAGAATGTGTGCGACTACAGGAGAATAGGCAGATATGTAAAGGGGAAAGATCGACCTTTGAGGATCACCCTAAACGGTGCCAAAACAGATGGAAGAAGTACTAAGGAATGCCAGAAAATTACAAAGCGTTGAGGATGGAAAGGGTGGTCGTTAAGACGAGATCTTTCAAAAGAAGATAGAGAGAAGCTGAAAATGAACCTCGCGAGGCAAAACGTTTAAATGAGAGCAGGATAAGAAGAGAAATCAATTCTTTTTTCTACAAAGTGATAGGGGTAGGCAGACCAGTAAAGTGGTACATAAAAGCAAACCAACAAAATCATTAGAGAAAGGGGGGAGTGAAAAATAGAAGATGGGGAACAAGTTCCTGAAGATTGCATACACAACATAGATGGAGTAAGGTCAAGATACTGGAGTTAAGTGATATAATACAGCTGCAGACACCAGACATTGTTGCACTCACGGAGACAAAATTGAAGATGTTATTTAAATGAGGTCATATTCCCAAGGGGCTACTCAATTGGAGACGGGACAGAAAAATTAGGAAAGGCGGTGGCGTTGCTGTGCTGGTGAAAGAACACCTAAAGGTGAACGAAATAATGACTACCAATCCACAAGAAGTTGACATAATAGCACTAGAGATCTGCCATGAGGATGATAAACTAGTGATCATAAATGCATATAGTCCACCGCTAAGCAGCACATGGTCAAAGGAGGAGCTAGATAGTAAACGAGAAGGTCTTATAACGATAATGAGAGAGATCATAGCGAGAGCGGATAACGATAGTTCACGACTGTTGATAGTCGGCGACTTCAACTTGAAATCCATAGACTGGGAAGCATATGAAGCTAAAACAGAAGATTTCTGGACCTGTAAATTTGTAGACCTCATCCTGGAAACATTCTTGTATCAACATGTTAAACAAGCTACGAGGATGAGGGAAGGTGACGTTCCTCTCATGCTAGATTTGATATTTACCAGGAAGGAGGAAGAAATATTTGACATTCAGTACCTTCCTCCCTTGGGTAAAAGTGACCATGTCTTTTTGGGGATAAAGTATGCAATGCGTTATAATCTGGAAGAAAATATGATGGTCGATGCAATTGAAAAACCTGACTTTAGGAGAGGACATTATGGCAACCTTAGAAAATTTTTAGGGAGTATAATTGGACAGACTTGTTGCTAGGCAAGGAAGTGAATGAGATGTATGTCAAGTTTTGTGAAATATATGATAAAGGCACAAAAAAATTTATACCAAAACAGAGAAGCAGAACTAGGAAACAGGATTGGTTCGACAGAAAGTGCGAGAGGGCCAGAGACCAAAAGACACAAAAATGGAATCAATACAGGAAGAGGCCAAAACCCCAATCATACCAGCGATACAAAGATGCGAGAAACAACTACACGGCAGTGAGGAGAGAGCAGGCAGAAAGAAATTTGAAAAAGGGATTGCAGACAAATGTAAAACAGAACCAGGTCTATTCTATAAATTCATAAACAACAAATTGCAGGTAAAGGATAATATTCAGAGGTTGAAAATGGGAAATAGATCACGGAAAATGAAAGGAAATGTGTGAAACATTAAACGAAAAGTTCCAAAGTGTGTTTGTACAAAATGAAATCTTCAGGGAACCAGATACAATAAGAATTCCAGAGAACAACATAGAGCACATAGAGGTGTCTAGAGACGAAGTGGAAAAAATGCTCAAGGAGCTAAATAAGAACAAGCAGTTGGTCCAGATGGAGTTTCACCATGGGTTCTGAGAGAATGTGCACCTGAGCTCAGCATCCTCTTCAACTGATTTTCAGGCATCCCTGTTTACAGGAGTTGTAGCTGATGTGTGGAAAAAGGCTAACATAGTTCCAAATTACAAGAGTGAAGCAGGGAAGACCCCTTAATTATAGACCGGTATCATTGACAAGTGTAATAGTCAAAATATTGGAAAAAATAATTAAAACTAAATGGGTAGCACACCTGGAGAGAAATGATAATATCAGACAGACAGTATGGTTTTCGATCTGGAAGATCCTGTGTATCGAATTTACTCAGTTTTTATGATCGAGCAACAGAGATATTACAGGAAAGAGATGGTTGGGCTGACTGCATCTATCTGGACCTAAAAAGGCTTTCGACAGAGTTCCACATAAGAGGTTGTTCTGGAAACTGGAAAATATTGGAGGGAGTGACAGGTACGCTTCTAACATGGATGAAAAATTTCTGACTGATAGAAAAATGAGGGCTGTGATCAGAGGCAATGTATCGGACTGGAGAAATGTCACAAGTGGAGTACCACAGGGTTCAGTTCTTGCACCAGTGATGTTTATTGTCTACATAAATGATCTACCAGTTGGTATACAGAATTATATGAACATGTTTGCTGATGATGCTAAGATAATAGGAAGGATAAGAAATTTAGATGATTGTCGCCCTTCAAGAAGACCTGGATAAAATAAGTATATGGAGCACCACTTGGCAAATGGAATTTAATGTAATAAATGTCATGTTATGGAATGTGGAATAGGAGAACATAGACCCCACACAACCTATATATTATGTGAGAAATCTTTAAAGAACTCTGATAAAGAAAGAGATCTAGGGTGGGTCTAGATAGAAAACTATCACCTGAAGACCACATAAAGAATATTGTGCAAGGAGCCTATGCTATGTTCTAACTTCAGAATTGCTTTTAAATACATGGATGGGGATATACTAAAGAAATTGTTCATGACTTTTGTTAGGCCAAAGCTAGAATATGCAGCTGTTGTTTGGTGCCCATATCTTAAGAAGCACATCAACAAACTGGAAAAGGTGCAAAGACATGCTACTAAGTGGCTCCCAGAACTGAAGGGTAAGAGCTACGAGGAAGAGGTTAGAAGCATTAAATATGCCAAAACTAGAAGACAGAAGAAAAAGAGATATGATCACTACATACAAAATAGTAACAGGAATTGATAAAACGACAGGAAAGATTTCCTGAGACCTGGAACTTCAAGAACAAGAGGTCATAGATATAAACTGGCTAAACACAGATGCCGAAGAAATATAAGAAAATTCACTTTCGCAAACAGAGTGGTAGACGGTTGGAACAAGTTGGGGGAGAAGGTGGTGGAGGCCAAGACCGTCAGTAGTTTCAAAGCGTTATATGACAAAGAGTGCTGGGAAGACGGGACACCCGAGCGTAGCTCTCATCCTGTAACTACACTTAGGTAATTACACAACACACCACAAAAAACAACACACACACACCACACACACAAAGAAGAAATCAA
>WNGS01063839.1:27832-39494 GCA_020271785.1 Procambarus virginalis | reverse complement strand
GAAGAGGGGAGGGTTTTGGAGATGGTGGAGAGGGGAAGGCTTAGGTGGGGTGGGAGAGTGGGGGGCTTAGGGGGGCTGGGGAAATGGAGGGATTGTGGGTGGGAGAGACGGGAGGGCATGTGGCAGAAGGGAGGGCTTGGGAATGGGGAGAAGGGAGGTTCCTGTGGGGGAGGGGTGTGTTAGGAGGGGGGTGGTGGGGGGAGGGGTGCCTTAGGTGGGTACTTAGTGGGGGGGCTGACAGGGGTTGGGGCAGGTAGGTGGGTCTGTTGGGTAGAATGTGAGGGTGGTGCTGCACTCCTGTAGCTATTGCACTGTTTGAGGAGGTTTCCCTACTCCCCTCTGGGATTGTAGGGATCGGGTTGGGGCTCCCAGATTCCTTTCTCTCTCCCTGCGCTCCTTCCTCGCGTCTGCTGCCTGCTTTCTCTCTTCCCTTGTCATATCCCTTTGCAGGAAATACTCTTTTGAACTTCTCTACATTTGCTAGACAGCACTTCCTTTCTAACAGTTCCTCTTTCGCGATTTCGCTCATGAAAACCACCTTTATCATTCGGTCTTGTCCTTGTTGTACTTTCCAAGCCTGAAAACCTTTTCAACATTTTGTTCAGCTCCCTCTATCCTTACCTCTTTAAGGATCTCTTTAACCATGTTTTTGTCCTTGTCTCTCCGCTTCTTTTGTCTGGTCCCTGTTTGCTCTTTAATGCCTGCTACTACTACTGATCTTCGTCTCTCTATCATCTGGCTAGTACATCTAGCTGCTTCCTGAGAGGAGGCCACTTCCATGGCAACTTCCTTAACTGCAGACCTAGCTTCAGGGCTCGTTTTAAGTATTTCAGCATATGAGAGCTGAGGTGTGGAGGCCTGGTCGAGGACCGGGCCGTGGGGACACTAAAAGCCCCGAAATCATCTCAAGATAACCTCTCAAGATAACCTCAAGAAGGCTCATTTGGGCATGCAGTTTTAACCTGTGTCCCCAAGTGCGTGTGCCCCGTGTGTTAAATAGCCTGTCTTTATCAACCCTGTCGATTCCCTTGAGAATCTTGAATCTGGTGATCATGTCCCCCTAACTCTTCTCTCTTCCAACGAAGTGAGGTTTAATACCCATAGTCTCTCCTCGTAGCTGATACCTCAAGCTGATAGCTTGAAAGAGTGGAACACAGCTCTCTTCATAGCCTCATAATTGGTGCACTCCTTGAGGTCAAGTATGTTGTAGGCTTTGCGAGCTTCACCGGTGAGCCTACCCTGGACCAGCTCCACCCACTCTTGCTCTTGGCCACTTCGAGAGGGTAGGGACCCTCTCGAAGTGGTCAAAGAAGCCCTCAGCTTCATTAGGCACAAAGACCGGTAAATCTCGCTCTCTCACTCGGCGGTCTTCCTGCTGTGGAGGGGCAGGTGGGGCTAGCCTTAGTTCATCTCGCTTCAGCTCAACCTCTCTGTTAGCTTCAATTTCTTGCTACTTCAGCTTAGCGTCCAGCTCGTGCTCCTCCCGTCTCAGCTGTGCTTCATGCTCACGCTCTTCCCGTCTCAGCTGCGCTTCTTCTCTCCTCAGCTGCGCTTCTCGCTCTTCACGCCTCAGCTGCGCTTCTCGTTCTTCCCACTTCAGCTGTGCTTCTGCTTCTCGTTCTTCCTGCTTGAGCTGTGCTTCTGCTTCTCGTTCTTCCCGCTTCAGCTGTGCTTCTCGTTCTACACGCTTCAGCTGTGCTTCTTCTCTCCTCAGCTGTGCTTCTAGTTGCAGCTTCATCATCTCCAGCTTGACGGTGCGCCGGCTGCCGCTGGATCCCCTACTGCTCCCACCAATGCTCAAATTCTCTCCTACACTGGCAGATGTCTGTGGCCATTCCTCCCACAAAGCCTCATCTCGTGCCCTGAGCTATGCCACAATCTCAAGTCTCCTCTCTCCCACTTTGGAAGATCTCAGCTGGATACCAAAGTGGTCAGCTGTCAGCTGCAGCTGCGCCCTGGTGCAATCCTCCAGCACCTGCTCATCCCAGGTATCAATAAACCTTGCTACCGTCTCATCCTCCATCTTGTGCTATGAGTGATTAACTGTTACCTGTACCTATGGCCACTGTAAAGCACCACACTCGCAACCATAATCGTTATCCTGGCAAGGTCGCCAATGTCGGGGTGTCTCCTCTCTCTCAACAGTCACCACCAAGTAGTAGTTGTGATAACTGTCACTTCCTGTAGCCCTGCGGGTCTTCACTCAATCCTCGCGGCACCACTGTTCGCCAGGAGAGTCTCCCAGTCAATCTCCGGCTGGCCTTATAGCCAGAAGACGAGTGGAAACACGATCTACTCTCTTCCAATCGTGTGCCCACCCCGACAAGGGCTCTACTGCTAACTGAAAGGTCACCAACTGGTGTTTCCCGTGTCCAGTAACACGTCAGTGGTATTGTGGAATTGTGGTAGAAGTGGCAGAGAGCACACTAATTAAATCTGGTCACAGGCAGGTATATATCTCAATCACTCTCTTTGTTTCAATGGACTCAATAGCAACAAGTAATGGAGGGATAATACAAACACGAAGGTAGTTTTGTATTTTACTTAAAAGCCTAAAGTATTATATCTCTATATCAGCAACAAGGCAACGAAGTACAGGAACAGCAAAACACTCCCTCTTCATAAACTGGAGCACAACGAGGCAGCAACACTCCCCCTCCTGTCATTCCCAGCTGCCACGCCCCCTCACTGTACACACTCTCTGTACTTGTTGTCCTGGCGTTAAGTGCCTATTTCTTTAAATTCACAGTAAACACAATACTGGCAATCAACACAATAAATTGCTATAATGGCAATAAACGCAATAAATCACTGCACTGGCCTTAAGCTCAGTAAATCATTTCAATGGCAATTAACACGGTAACTCACTGTAATGGCATTAAACACAATAGATCACAATAATGGTAAAAACGCAATAAATCACTGTACTGGCCTTAGACACAGTAAATCATTTCAATGACAGTAGACACAGTAAATCACTGTACACATGAATATACTATTCAATACTCCAGCATATATATAGACTACTTCATCAATATTAATAATAATGAGATTAATACTGGGCACACAGCCTTATACTAATAAATGGTACATTTATATATATATTCTCTGGCATTAACTTATAGTATTAATGTCACATGAATGCAAATGTCCTTGACACAGCAATCTCTTCGATAAATCACAGGTGCACTCACACACCACATATATTTTCGTGAGAGCTCTCTACAGAATCTCTCTTCACAACTGTGCCTTACTATGACATAGACATTGGTGAGCCCTGCTCACGACATAGAAGATACTCTGGCTAAAGGGGAATGGGGAGGGAAAATGAATTACCTACTTCCACCTCAATGATGTGGACTTGCTCTCTGTTGAGAGTTGAATTGTAGCTCCTGGTCCCGGCTCTCGACTTGTTGTAGGGAACGCCACCACACACACACTTATGTTCCTGGCCGTCGACTTCTCCTCCAACTTCGTCTTCAGTCCTTTCACTCGGCTGCAGTCGTCCTGGTTCCCGGCTAGTTCGTTCTTCTCCCGTCTCTCGGTGGATTGGCCAGCCGCTACGTCGTCACTAAACGGGTGAAACTGCTCAGACGTCCCGTACATCACTGCACAGACTTCACTTCTTGCAAAGCACCTGTCACTGGAGCACTTGCTGCTCAATTTTCGTCGATTCCTTCTTCGGTCCAACACATGGAATGAAGGAAGACCTCACAGGGTACTTGCAGACTACAGGGTGACGCGTAAAATCCACCGAGTGGGGTAAAACTGTCAAACTGATAGGACCCCTGATCGCACGTACGACCTCCTTGACGCGTCGTGTCAAACTCCTTGGCACCACGGCCCGCCCGTCCGGACCCCCTGCACTCGTGACGTCATACTTGCCAAAGGCGTTTCTCATTGGCTCCCTGTGCCACTCACTGTTCTTGACCAATCTGGTGCCACTGACGTCATAAAGTTTCGGCGGCAAAACGTAGGGGCCGGCGCCATCTTGGTGTCCTAAAGGGCCTAAACCATTGGCCAAAAACACTCTTGTTTTGCGAATTTCTCCCCAGCGCGAGAACATTTCACGCTCCCACATATGTCAAACTGTTCCCGGACGTAGAGAACGTTCGGGTAAAGTGGATATGACTCTTACAGCTGGCGTTGGATAATATAAGGGGGGAGAACACCGTCACAGTAGACACGGAGGGTACTCGCAGCAGAGCGTGCTGTATGCTTAACAGACAGACACACGCACACACACTGGCGGTGAGTAAGGTGGTGACGTCACGTAGTACAGTGAGGGCGGCGGTGGGCACTCGAGGCTACACGCTCGGGACAGAATGGCGGCTATGGTACCATGCAGGTACACTTGTGGTAAAGTCACACACAGGTTACTTAGGCGGCGGCACAGCCTTAGTTTACTCTTGGTCACTCACAACAATCTTTGTCACCAGGGGTTACCTGATACCAGTCTGTTTCGCTCTGGAGATTTGTCACTTTAGGCTTCTGAACAATATATTCACATTCGTGATTCTGGGCGAGTGTGGGTATATGAAAAGACACTGAGTTAATTTGATGGTGAGGAATTGACGGTGTCCAGTCTATTGGCCGGTAGACAGAACAGGACACGTCCTCTGTGTAATGGCTCCCTCACGTGAATACTCTACAAGGGCTGCCGGGCATCTCGTGGCACACAACACAAAAAAAGAGTTACAATTTGACCAATAGCATTGCAGCAAATGGGTGGGAACCAATCTTATTGAACGTTCGATGATCAGAAGGGGAGGTGACGTCATGAACACGTCACGAACACGTCATAGCTGTTATTCTCCATCGCGCCGGTTGACCCCAGAGGTCAGACGGTCGTTGGCGTCTCCCCTCTACTCTCTCACGCTGCACCAGTCAATGTACTCACTGACCCGTTTGTGGCAAGTATGCTTAACTTTCCTGTATCTACTTCATGACATACGGCGGCCTCCGTATTATGAAAGTGTTCCTGGTTAAGTGGGCATTCTGGGGATACCAAACATGCCAGTTCACTATCCAGGGTTAAAAGAGATAGGCCTTGTGCACGAAGTTCGGTGCACTGTGCACTGCAATGAGCCATTCAAGTCAGCTGTGGGAGAATCTTGAGAGACACACTCTCACACGAACATAAATTATTGATTAAGTTATGTTAGTTTAGGTTAGGTTAAGATAGGTTAGGTTACGTTAGGTAGGGTTGGCTAGGTTCGGTCATATATCTACGTTAGTTTAAACTCAAATTAAAAAAAAATAGCTCATACATAATGAAATGAATAGTTTTATCATTTCATAAGAATTTTTGTTGAAAAAATCTGAAATTCTGGAAAACTTGGCATATTAGGCAAATCGGCTCTTGCATAGTAGGCCAAGAATGGCGTTCTGAATAACTAGGTTCAACATATATATATATATATATATATATATATATATATATATATATATATATATAATATATATATATATATATATAATATAGATATTAAGATGAATAGGAAAACCAGGGATATACTGAACATCTTGTTTCAGATTCTTTACTTTAAAATGCATAACGTTTCGAATACTTCTCGTATTCATCATCAGATCTAAAAGAAAACGTAGAAATCACAATCAAATAACTGGTAACAAAGAACTCATACTGAATATAATTGCCTATCAAAGAAAGGAAAATTATTAAAAACAATCACTAAGCTTACTTAAAGTGATCAATACAAATAAAACTTATTAACTGACACATAGATAAAAACTAATTCAAAAAACATTAAATTACAACAGGAATGTTATAACTACTACAACAAACCACACTATTAAACTTACACGAAGTCATCAACTGGAGTGAAACTTGATAGCTACCACATAGCTACTGAAGACTATAACAAATATTCATATCATGACGAATTTTCTCGATTTTCCTTATGTTTCTTTTTACTGGTGACGGTAAATGAAAAATCAATTCTCCACGGTTGCATGGCGGAAAGTGAAAAAACATGCAACCTCTGAAGAGACAACTAATACAACACCTATACCCCCAATTAGACTATTTTACAGGAACTTCTTCTCCACAGCTCATAAAACGGAGGAAAGGGTCCTGAAAGATATTGTTAATAGAAATGTTATCCATACAGACAAAAATCAGAAGATACAACTAACGATTTACTATAAAACCAAGAAAACGGCCAGCCTACTCATGAGAAACTCTCCAGACACGGAGCAGAACGCTCTAAAAGAGACAAACGTCGTCTATGCCTTCAAATGCCCTCTTGGGGACTGTAAGCCTCAAAAAAACCAGTATATAGGCAAGACAACAACATCTCTTTCCAGGCGTTAACGATGCATAAGCAACAGGGCTCCATTAAGGAACATATATTCTCTTCCCACAACCAAACCATCACCAGAGAAATCTTAGCAAACAACACAGAAATCATTGATAGATACAGCGACAGCAAGCGGCTTGACATCTGAGAGGCACTACACATCAAGAAGTCAACACCAGCAGTCAACAGCCAATTGACGCACAACTATATTCTACCCACTTCAAGACTCCGCTCCAATATAGAAACATCAGAAATATGGGCCAATAGGCCTTCTGCAGTTCTATTTGTACCCAACTTCTGCAAATCTATATCCATATTCCGTGGTCTGTGTTTTGTTGAAAGTTTGTTTTTCACCTCACTATTGTACTACATCACCTCACCCAAATGCAGGTATACGAGCCAATGCTGTTCAGCCATAAGTTCTAGGACAAAAACAGTGGAAAGATAACGTGGAAATAATTACCACCATTTTGTATCTTGGAGCAGTCGCTAAAGGCAAAGGACTCAATATAACCTTGAACTGGATCCCATCCCATATTGGAATCCCATTAAGTGAGAAAGCTGATGAAATTGCTAAACTGGCAACTCGTCATCCAGTGATAGATAAAAACAATTCAACCCAGCCTAGAGAACATTAAAAACATCATCACCAAAAAGCTCTCACACCTCAACAAAGCCTACCTACACCAGAGAATAGCTGAAGGTTCGCCCTCTGCAACATGGTATCTTCAGGCAACCAAATTAGAAAGGTTAAATATCCCGAAAAGAATCCACAGGGAAATAGCAGTTAGGTTATATAGACTACGTCTAGGTTAAAGATGCAACTGGGAGATTGGTGAACCCGACAGAGAGAGTGCATCTTCTGCCAAACTGTCACAGAAAAGCCATTACTTCACTATCTTCTGGAATGTGAAGCAACCAACGACCTTAGAAGAGCTTTAAGAGTTCCTGAATCTTGCAGTGGCCACCCTGAAGCCAGCAACAGAGCCACTCTCCTGGTCAACAAAGGTGTCCAGCACCTGGACACCCTCATAAAGACTGTGAAGCAGTATCCTCCCCCGCGATAACAGCTTGATGATTAAATGCAACCTCAGAATAATGAAAAAATTACAGAAAAAAAAAATGTACCACTTATGGGCTATTCATGCCCGTGCCACCTCTTGGGTGGCTTAATCTTTATCAATCAATCAATCAGCCATAAGTTCAGTCATAAGTTGTGTGTGGATAAATTAAAGTCTTTGAAAATGTAATAAGTTTTACAAAACGCGCTCAAGTGTCGTGTTAGACTAGAAATAAAAATGAATTTTGGAGAATTGATTTTTCATTTACCGTCACCAGTAAAAAGAAACATAAGGAAATCGAGAAAATTCGTGTTAGAATTATTAATCTTACTTTTTCGGTCATATTTAAATATATATATATATATATATATATATATATATATATATATATATATATATATATATATATATTATATATATATATATATATATATATATATATATATATATATATATATATATATATATATATATATATTAGTATATTTTGGTAGCAGTCTTTCCTGTAGACATATGTTATTAAATATGACCGAAAAAGTAAGATTAATAATTCTAACGCGAATTTTCTCAATTTTCCTTATGTTTCTTTTTACTGATGACGGTAAATTAAAAATCAATTCTCTAAAATTCATTCTTTATTTCTAGTCTGACGCGACTCTTGAGCGCGTTTCGTAAAACTTATTACATTTTCAAAGACTTTTAGTTTATCTACACAACTTATGCTTTATGAAACAAACATTGGCTCTTATACCTGCATTTGGGTGAGGTGATGTAATACATTAGTGGGGTGAAACACAGAACAAGGAAAACGGGGTATAGATTTGTAGAAGTAGAAGTCGGGTCCCAATAGAACTGCAGAAGGCCAATTGGCCCATATTTCTTGATGTTTCTATATTGGAGCGGAGTCTTGAAGTGGGTAGAATATAGTTGTACGTTAATTGGCTGTTGATTGCTGGTGTTGACTTCTTGATGTGTAGTGCCTCGCAGATGTCAAGCCGCCTGTTGTCACTGTATCTATCGATGATTTCTGTGTTGTATGTTAAGATTTCTCTGGTGATGGTTTGGTTGTGGGAAGAGAGTATATGTTCCTTAATGGAGCCCTGTTGCTTATGCATTGTTAAACGCCTGGAAAGAGATGTTGTTGTCTTGCCTATATACTGAGTTTTTTGGGGCTTACAGTCCCCAAGAGGACATTTGAAGGCATAGACGACGTTTGTCTCTTTCAAAGCGTTCTGCTTTGTGTCTGGAGAGTCTCTCATGAGTAGGTTGGCAGTTTTCTTGGTTTTATAGTAAATCGTTAGTTGTATCTTCTGATTTTTGTCTGTAGGGATAACATTACTATTAACAATATCTTTCAGGACCCTTTCCTCCGTTTTATGAGCTGCGGAGAAGAAGTTCTTGTAAAATAGTCTAATAGGGGGTATAGGTGTTGTATTAGTTGTCTCTTCAGAGGTTGCATGGCGTTTTACTTTCCTTCTTATGATGTCTTCAATGTAACCATTGGAGAAGCCGTTGTTGACTAGGACCTGCCTTACCCTACAGAGTTCTTCGTCGACTTGCTTCCATTCTGAGCTGTGGCTGAGAGCACGGTCGACATAAGCGTTAACAACACTCCTCTTGTACCTATCTGGGCAGTCACTGTTGGCATTTAGGCACAATCCTATGTTTGTTTCCTTAGTGTAGACTGCAGTGTGGAAACCTCCGCTCCTTTCCATGACTGTTACATCTAGAAAGGGCAGCTTCCCATCCTTCTCCATCTCGTAAGTGAAACGTAACACAGAACTCTGCTCAAACGCCTCTTTCAGCTCCTGCAGATGTCTGACATCAGGTACCTGTGTATGTTGACGACATTTTTACATAATTGTCTGATAATCTGTGGTAAGGTAAGGTAAGATACACGAAAACACAAATATAAAAAAATGCACTTTACTTAATCTAGAAAACAAAATAAAATAAAGACAATTCCTTGGCATTTAAAATAATGTAAAAGTAAAACACGTAAAAATATATATAACAAACTGAAAAGGGGGGAACTGGTTACGTTAACAGGAATACAACAGGTGTTCGGGTTCGCGGGTTAGGGGACAGACGTGTCGTCGTCGCGCTCCGTGAAAACACTGGAATAAACCGGGATTTTTTAGGATTACAACTATGGATTACGGCCACAGTGATCACCCAGTGCATATAGTGACCCGTAGGAAAGTTGAATACAGAAATTAAAAATGGAACTTTGAGTTAAATACAGAATAAACGTGGTCCCACGTGGTGAGCCAGTGCCACCAGGCTCATGTGTACAGGCAAAAGCCATATATATCAAATATAGCGAGCAGTGATACGGTGAACAGTGAAGTGGAACGTGTAACATAACATATAAATAAGTGAATAGTGTTAGAGAATTGTTCATAGAAAAAGTATAAATGTAAAGTTGCGGAGGAGGCATCACATTTGTGTTTACACCACAGTCACGAGGCCTACACAGTGTAGGGGAGTCCCTCAGTAACAGTATACTCCCTCAGTGATAATATACCAGCAATATATACTGTAATACGGGCAAGTAGGTTTAGGAACTAGTAATAGAGTAAGTTAATAACATTGTAAGCCGGAAGAAAGCAGAAATTCCCTTAGGAAAATACAGGCAAATAATCAGTGTATAAATCAAGTAACTGGCAACCGGTGACATCCTGCCCCCGACCTGGGACAACAACGGTCAACTATACGGTCCCAAGAGGACCATATTTTCTCCACAAGGCGATAAGTACCCCCACATAAACTTTAACAAATAAACATATGTAATATTATAAATATACTGTATACATATTATATATACATATGTATAATATTATAAATATATGCATATAATATTATAACATCACAAACCCAACATGGAGGTGTGTGGAGGCTGCCATAAGTCACTTCGGAAGACTGTTGTAGGCATTGTATGTAATATTTGTAACATAAGATTTCACCTGAGTTGTACAGGATTACCTACACAATATGCAAACCGGGAAGGTACCTACTGGATCTGTGAAAGTGACAGACAGGTGTGGGAAAACATTGCCAAACTAATGAATGACATTCCTGAAGTACACAGGCTACAATTCACACAAAAACTACCAGAAATATATGCAGAGTATATAAAGACAGCAACGAACTCTGAGCACAACCCAGGGATTGAGAATTTAGAGAGTCAAAGTAGCTATGTAGAAGGACATAGCGTCGAGGTACACAAAAATGAAGGCAATATTGTAGAGAAAACTGGTGATATGAATAAGGAGATAAAAAATGAGACGAATGAGAAAGACGAAAGCAACAAGGCGAAAGATAAGGGTAATACCGAGAATAAATGCAGAAACGAGAAAGTTGGAACAAAAATCACAGAGGTAGCCAAGTCGTACACGGATACAAACAAGAATAATGCAATCACAGATGAAAATATTTGCAGGTATTATGCAAAAGGACAGTGCAGATATGGGCCCAGAGGCACGGAATGCTCATTCATGCACCCACGGAAATGCCGGAACTGGTTAGGGAAAGGCAGATGTCGTTTTGATACTGAGTGTAGATATTTTCACCCTAAGCTATGCAAACTCTCAGTTAATGAGAGGAAATGCTACGATCTTCATTGCCCCGATTTCCACGTGAGAGGTACACAGCGCTATATAAGAGAGGAAGTCCAATATAATAGCCCTGAACATTTTTTAGAGGCAGGCAGAAACAGAGGGAGAAACAGACAGGCAGAAACGTGGCAGGAGTACGGATGGAGAGGGGAAATGCCCGAGACTGGACTACATTTCGTCATCAAGCCCACACATACTACACCCCCCAACTACACAGAGACTACCACACTCCCCAATATCACTTCCAAAACTGGACAAACCATTGCCACAACAACACACCCTGGGTCAGGGTAGAGAGGAGGGAGAACCACCAAAACCTTCCAGAAGTGACACACAATATGGACAATCATTCATTTTTGCAAACATTCAAGGTCTAAAGCCAAAGTCAAGAAATAAAGTCAAGTTCATAAATGGTCTCCTATTAGAGTCAAACTCCATATTTGGGGCATTCACGGAAACTCATACAAAAGATTACATGGATGGTGAAATCTGGATTCCAAATTATAATTTATACAGATGTGATAGAAAAACTAGGTCAAATGGAGGAGTAGGTCTGTATATTAAAGAGGACCTGGTATGCACAGAACTACTAAACTCAACTAATGAGGTGGTAGAGGTACTTGGAATTAAGGTAGAGAAACTAAACCTAATTATTATTTAATAT
>WNGS01063839.1:0-26832 GCA_020271785.1 Procambarus virginalis | reverse complement strand
GGTGCAGTAAGCTTTGGTATTGGTTGCTCTGCTCGTGTGCAGGTACCTGACGTTGCCATGGCCTCTGTGCCGCTAGGGTACATTTACGGGCGCTTTGGGTTAAACCCAGTTTCGCGCCTGTCCTCCTATTCAGGGCCTCGCGTCTCCTCAGGTCACGTAGTTCGCCGAGGATTCATTCGGTTGGCCACCCAACTACTCACTCCAAGCCTTGCGTTACTATCTTCATGAACTCAACGATATTTGTAAGTTCGCAGCTTTAGGTGCTGTTTTTGGTAATATGTCCTTGGCTGCCATTCGGGCATGGGGCTTTTGGAGGTCAAACAGGGTCCTGGCCACATGGTACCTCGTTAATGTTCTGGGCTCTTTTTGGGCATGTGTAGCATTGGGTCGCAGGTTGCAGCCAGTTGTCTCGACTTCTAGTTGAGGAGTGAATGGCGGCCGCCTCCCAAGAAAGTCCCTCTTTAACTTTATCTTCTGTTAGGTAGCTCCAGAGAGCCAGAAGGGCTCTCCACCGAAAACCAGCATTGAATGTAATGAAACGCCATTTACTGGTTGAGACAAATAGGCTTCCTGTCAACCTTCCCTCCCTCCAGTCAGCATTTTTTTGCGTTTTTTATATTAAGCCTCAGAACTGGGGTTGAGAAGCCAGCATGGAAGGTCTGGAACCCCCCCCCTTCCCCCTCCCAGGGAGGGGGAGTTGTGCAGACAGAGGCACTGTGGCTGTGGTGATGTCATGCTTATTTGCTTGTTTTCTGATTGGGAAGTACTGCTTGCTCGTTCGGCTTTAGGTTTGCAATGTTTAACCAGCTATAGTTTGTTTTGGGATTCCTACCTTTCTGGGTGCCTGACTTGGTAGATGGCACACATAGACTGCTTCCAACTACATGGGGGTGTCTATAGGCAATTGCTCCATGTGCCTCTGAGGGAGCCAGGTTTTGGCTTGTGGTCCCCGGTAGTCCCAGTACTCCATCAATTGACTGTTGCCATGGTCTAATATATACACACATTAGCCCGGTATAGCTCTGAGGAGCCTCAGGGCCTCCCAGAAAATGGCGTTTCATTACATTCAATGCTGTTTTTTGCCTGTTAGGCTGTTAATTGACTTTGGTAAGCAAAATTTCACATGCTGTATATGTATATGTGCATGTTTAAATTTCATCTTGCAGTTTATAAAACATCATAAAGTATATAATGCCTATTTACAGGTTAACTTAGATATCTCGGAAGCTGTCAACATGCAAATGAGAAGGGGAAGAGAATGGGAAGGTGTGGTTACATGTCGGCGGAAATCTGGGGACACAGTAAACCTACCTTCAAAAGTTATTCCTATTGCACCACTTATGAGGTAAAATTCCTTTTAATAATGTTTATATTTCTATTAGGTTTTAATTAAACTCCCCTTGCCACCATTTTTTGTATATAGACCATGTACATCCTTCTTTTGTGAGTCATTTTAATCTTAAGTCAGATTTTATACTCATTACATATATTCAATTTCTTTCTTTATTATGCACCCCATACCCATCCCGTGGGCGGTGGTGTAAAGGATTACAGAGGCACATAATCGGTTCAGGAACTGAACCCTCTAGTTCGTTTAACTAAGCAAATAATAATCTTTTGATGCTAGTTTCAAAATTATTAATGTTATATATACATGTACACATACTCATGCATACATGCGAAGTATCCAAAATTTGCTTACTGTAAGTAATGCATGCACATGACTGTAAAGCTGCCGCCCAGTTGGGTGGGTGTGCAGCAAGACTAGTAACTGTGTGACTCACCATAGATGTAAAGTGCCTTGTATAGTGACTGTTGTGAGCCTCTTGTTGAATCACTTGTGACACAAAAGATTATTGATGTGTGTATTTGTGTGGGTGATTAAATATGTATGTGTATGTATATATGTATACGTATGTATTACATAAATGGTAGCTAAATGTACACTGTAACCCAAGGAATAATAAAGCCATTTCAAACCTTATTAATTTTAAGATTTGGTAAGCAAGGGACCTTTGTAGTGGGTGTGATAAATATGTTTTCAAATCTCCTGCCAGTTCAGCAGCCACCTTTGCATATGCACATTAGTGCATTTAGCATGGGAGAAATGTTCCTTCAAAAAGTTATTATCAGGTGTTATTATATAAGAAGGAAACAATTCCAAGTACATTCTGTGACTGGGAAATATTGAAAAATCAGTGTTAAATGAGGTAAAACCAGTTTTAAACAAAATAAAATAAATAGAAATAAGATGTGAAACCAGAAAACATTGGAACACTTGACAAAGGAAAGTAAACAGGGCTGATGCTCGACCACTTCTTTGCAGGCAGTGGAACGGGTTGGTTGGTGATCCCACTTGTTAACTAAAGTGCAGTGACTAAAGTGTTGCATTTGTGGTGCAACAATTTGATATGCTAGTTAGGTATAGGTTTGTTTACATGTCCAAGTGGTGGTTGCGAATAGTGTAGGATTCTTCGTTGTCTGTGGATATTGTGGTAAACTTGTGTTGGCTATCATTCTGTATCACATGGCCTCTTAATTTTGGTTGTGGCAAGGGGGGAGCAACTTGGTAATTTCAAGTGTAAAGTAGAGATAACAGTGGGCTAGTTCTAAATAAGAACACTTCAAGTGTAATATATTCCAGTGTTAAAACCTTAAGTATTAGCATATTTGTTCTAGTTGATTTGGTTAAAGATTTGTGGGACAAGTAATCCTTAGTAAAGTTATCATTCAGTAGTGATTACATATTTTGGAAGAATGACAGGTAGGCTTCTAACATAGATGAAAAATTTTCTGACAGAAAAATGAGGGCAGTAATCAGAAGCAATGTATTGGACTGGGGAAATATTACAAGTGGAGTGCCACAGGGTTCAGTTCTTGCACCGGTAATGTTCAGTGTTCATTGTCTACATTAACCCTTCAACTGCGCATCGCATCATATGATGCTTTGACCGACTTAAAGTAAATTGCGCATTGCATCATGTGATGCTTTGGAGTACTACCCAAGAGTTAAACGGCCCGCGGATACACGGAGTTCACCACACCTTCATCAGGGCTCTTGTAAACAGACGCCATTTAAAAAAAAAATCGTGGGCCAAACTCCCGGGTGTTAGGAGCCTCAGTATTGAGTGAGCTACCAAGCCTGACGCATGCAGCATGAACTCACAGCACTGCTGTTCAGCTTGTGACCACAGCATCGCCTAAAAATGCGATAATATACTTGTTCATGCTATTATGTAGCAATAATATTATTACAGAAGACCCCAGAATGTGATAAAACTGACCAGGGTTCTGATAATAGCAGGATTGTGGTGATAATTAGTGCTGTGCTCCATGGAGGGAGGAGTAATGCTGTGGGAGGGAGGGTGGTAGCGTTGTCTTCTGACTGTGTGTGGCCACCTTTTATTGACTGTACTCACCATACCAGCTTAGTGGTTCGCCATGGTGAACACAAATGTAGATACTTATATATAACGTGTGTATAGAGGGTATAAACAGCAAGAGAAGTAGGTTGGGAGCCGCCATTTTGGTGAGGGAGGTGGCATCGTCTGCATGACTTACCATGTTGTTTACTGATTACCACGATGGTCTTTGGGCACCATACCACTTTACTTTTACAGGTATGGTGAATAAAACAGGTAGATATTTATTTATAATGTGTGTATATAGCATAATAACACCACAAGCAGTATTGTTGGAGGAGAAATATTAGTGCATCTGGCCTTGAGGGCGGCAGCCGTCAGCTGACTGTGTGAGGTCCTACGTCTTTGTGCCTTTACTCACCATACAAGCTTAGATGTACAGTTATGGTGAACAAAACATGTAAATACTTATATATAACATCTGTATATAAAAGCAAAAACAGTATGGTGTGTGTGGAGAATGGTGGCAAGTCAGGTGAGGTGAGGTGAGGGAGGGAGGGAGGGAGTGGCAGCCAGTGGCGGCCTGCCACTGCCACTCAGCATACCAACTTAGTGGTTCATTATGGTGAACACGAATGTAGATACAGTGGTACCTCGGAATGCGAGTGTCCCTGTATGCGAGTTTTTCGGAAGACGAGCAGGATTTCCTCGAAAATTATGTCTCGGAACGCGAGGGTTACCTCGGGACGCGAGTTTGTTGATACGCGTACAGGCCGACCTAGCGCGTGGTCGATCGGCGATCGTCGCCCCTCCGCCCCTCAGTTTACCATTGTCTCGCGCCCAGTGACTATCCCACATCAATTCTTCACCTGGATTTTCAGTGTTTTGTTGGATTTTTGGTCATTTGACTATACAGTTTGTTATTATATATCTCACCATGGGTCTCAAGAAAGCCATTGATAAGGTTCAACCTAAGAAAATAGCTGTGAGTAGAGGCAGTAGAGGATGTCCTTCCTTGATTAAGAAAATGTGTGAAGTATGGGAAGAACTGCAAAATTTTGTTGAAAAAACTCACCCAGATAAAGCTGTAGCAGGCCGTTGCATTGACCTTTTAAATGATAATGTGATGTCTTACTACAGACAAGTGTTAAAATGTAGGGAAAAACAAGTGTCTTTAGAGAAATTCTTAGTAAGACAAGCAAGTCCTAGTGGTATGCAGGCAAAATGTGCCAGTGTGTGCATACCAGTGAAGTCCTCACTGCCTGATGTGATAATGGAAAGGGACTCCCCTTCCAAACAGTAACTCCTCTCCTCCTCCCCCCTCCTCACCATCTTCCATACGCCTACAGCATTCAAGAGCAAGGTAAGTAATAACTTGAACATAGTTTTGTAGGTTTATTTAGATGAATTAGGTATAAAAATTTAGTTTGATATGGGGTTTTTGGGGTAGTCAGGAACGGATTAATTCATTTCCCATTATTTCTTATGGGGAAATTAGCTTCAGAATACGAGTTTTTCGGAATAAGAGCTGTCTCCAGGAACGAATTAAACTCTTAAACTGAGGTACCACTGTACTTATATATAGCGTCTGTATATAGTAAATAAAAGCAAAAACAGTATTGTGGGAGGAGAATGTGGGTGAGTCAAGTGACTTGAGGGAGGGCGTGAGTGGCTGGCTCGTACACGGTGGTCACTCCTCATTACTTTTCGACTCATAATAGCAACTTAGTGGTTCGTTATGGTGAACAAAACATGCAGATACTTATATATAACCTGTGTATATAGTGTAATAACCAACAAAGTATTTGTTCACTGTTTGATGAACATAATTGAATCAACAACATGCACACCATATTTTTGAGTACAGCGATGATTCACTCATTTTATTTATTATATAAATATATCACACTACACACTATTGAATAATATTACAGCAAAAAACTATGAAAAATCAATCAGAGACATTGAAATAATTAGGTAATTATCTCTTTGTGGCAACTCTGGCCTGACAGCTGGCGATCAACAGACCGCCTGG
This sequence comes from Procambarus virginalis, assembly GCA_020271785.1. Taxonomy (NCBI): domain Eukaryota; kingdom Metazoa; phylum Arthropoda; class Malacostraca; order Decapoda; family Cambaridae; genus Procambarus; species Procambarus virginalis. The sequence continues at coordinate 21,435 of WNGS01063839.1, read as the reverse complement.
GACGCACGCTGAGTCAGCACCTGTTTTTTGCCAGACTTCCCCGCCCTATAGTGAGCAATATATGCCACTTACGATTTTTTTATTATTTTTCCCGTGATCAGTGAACACAAATTAGCAGGTTAGGAAGAAAAAATAATTTTTTCTTTTTTTTTTGTATGCGCCTGTGGGTGTCAAATGGTATATAGCTATGCGCCATTTAAGGGTTAATGATCTACCAAATGGAATACAGAATTATATGAACATGTTTGCGGATGATGCTAAGATAATAGAGAAGATAAGAAACGTAGATGATTATCATGCCCTTCAAGAAGACCTGAACAAAATAAGTATATGGAGCACCCCTTGGCAAATGGAATTTATAATAAATGCCACGTTATGAAATGTGGAATAGAAGAACATAGACCCCACAACCTATAAATGATGAGAAATCTTTAAAAAATTCAGATAAAAAGATCTAGGGGTGGTTCTAGATTGCAAATTATCACCTAAGGCCCACATAAAGAACATTGTGTGAGGAGCCTATGCTACACTTTCTAATTATAGAATTGCTTTTAAATAAGTGGATGATGAAATATTAAAGAAATTGTTCACGACTTTTGTTAGACCAAAGCTGGAATATGCAGCAGTTGTATTGTGTCCATATCTTAAGAAGCACATCAACAAACTGGAAAAGGTGCAACGACATGCTACTAAGTGGCTCCCAGAAATGAAGGATAAGAGCTACGAGGAGAGGTTAGAGGCATTAAATATGCCAAAACTAGAAGACAGAAGAAAAGAGGTGATATGATTACTACATACAAAATAGTAACAGGAATTGACAAAATTGATAGGGAAGAATTCCTGAGACCTGGGAACTTCAAGAACAAAAGGTCATAGATTTAAACTAACGAAACAAAGCTGCCAGATATATATAAGAAAATTCACTTTTGTAAACAGTGGTAGATGGTTGGAACAGGTTAAGTGAGAAGGTGGTGGAGGCCAAAACTATCAGTAGTTTCAAAGCGTTATATGACAAAGAGTGCTGGGAAGACAGGACATCATGAGCGTAGCTTTCATCCTGTAACTACACTTAGGTAATTATATTATCATGAGAAAGGAATGGAGTTTCAAGGAGATGGTTATCCCATACTGTGAAGGGTTTAGAGACTACATCACAGGCACCTTGACGATGGGAGGACCTAGAGTAGCAGTAGCAGTGATATATAACCCTCCACCAAATGACAGAAAACCCAGGCAAGAGTATGACAGAAACAACATGACAGTTAATAACATAATTGAGAGGGCAGCCTCTGCTGCCTGTAGAAATCGATCCCATTTGCTCATCATGGAGGACTTCAAACACAGAAGGATAAACTGGGAGAATAAGGAACTGCACGGAGGAGAGGATACATGGAGAGCCAAACTAGTGGAGGTGGCAACAAGAAACTTTCTAAGCCAACATGTCAGGGAACCCACTAAGATGAGGGGAAACGATGAACCAGCAAGACTCGACCTAGTCTTCACTCTGAATGACTCCGACATAAGGGAAATTGACTTCAAGGCCCCAGTAGGAATGAGCGATCACAGTGCACTGACGTTTAAGTATCTGGTCGAAGAAGAGCTAAAGTACTCGAGAAAGGGAACTGAAAGCAAAAGGCTAGCATTCCGTAAGGAAAATTACGAGGTGATAAGAAATTTCCTAATGGATATAACAAGGGAATCAGAGCTAAAGGAAAAAGAGGGCCCAAGACATGATGGAATACATCACACAGAAGTGCAAGGAGGCAACAGAAAAGTTTATCCTGGCCCAAAAGGTAAAAAAATTAAATGAAGATAAGAAACCCATGGTTTAACCCTCAAACCGCGCATATCATATATAAATGATATCAGTGACAAAACCGAAACCGCGCACATCATTTATACATGATTTCGAGTCTAGCGCTATAATTTAAACGCCCCGCCTGGGATAGGGGCAGCTATAGTACAGCCACGACTGATAGTTGCCAGATGCCACCTAGAAAAAAAATCCAGCCCAACATTCTTGGGTGTGAGAGCATCAGTATTGAGCAAGCCACCAAGGCTGGCGCATGCAGCACGAGCTCACAGCACCGCTGTTCAGCTTGTGACCACAGCATCGCCTACAAATGCCATAATATAAATGATACTGCTATTATTTAGCAGTGATAGTATTACTGAAGCCCCCTGACTGTGATAAAACTGACCAGGATTCTGATATCAGCGTGATTGTGGTGATATTTAGCGCTGTGCTCGATGGAGGGAGGAGTACGACTGTGGAGGGAGGGTTGTGGGCGTCGTCTTCTGACTGTGTGTGGCCACCATTTATTGACTGCACTCACCATACCAGCTTAGTGGTTCGCTATGGTGAACACAAATGTAGATACTTATATATAACATGTGTATAGTGTGAGATAACAGCGAGAGGAGTAGGTTAGGAGCCGCCATTTTGGCGAGGGAGGAGCGTCGTCTGCACGACTTGGCATGTTGTTTACTGGTGGCCATTATGGTCTTTGGGCACCATACCAGCTTATTTGTACATGTATGGTGAATAAAACAGGTAGATACTTATATATAATGTGTGTATATAGCGTAATAACACCACAACCAATATTGTTGGAGGAGAAATATTAGTGCGTCTGGCCTTGAGGGTGGCTGCCGATCAGCTGACTGGAGTAGCTGCGTCTTTGTGCCTTTACTCACCATACAAGCTTAGATGTACAGTTATGGTGAACAAAACATGTAAATACGTATATATAACGTATATATGTCTGTGTATAGTGAATAAATGCAAAAACAGTATTGTGGGAGGTGAATGAGGGTGAGTGAGGTGGTGTTGAGGGAGGGAGTGGCAGTGAGTGGCTCGCTGGTGTGTGGCGGCCACTCCTCGTTGCTTTTTGACTCACAAGACCAACTTATTAGTTCGTTATGGTGAACAAAACATGCACATACTTATATATAACCTGTGTATATAGTGTAACAACAGCAAAACTATTTGTTTATTGTTTTATGAACATAATTGAATCACTTATATGCACACCATAATTTTGAGTACAGCGATGGTTCACACATTTTATAATATAAATATACCACAATTCACTGTATGGAATAATATTACTGCAAAAAAACTAAGAAAAAATCAGAGACATTGAAATAATTAGGTAATAATATATTTGTGGCAACTGCCGTCCGACAGCTCGGGCGGAGTAGACCTCGTCTGGCGAAGGCTCTGCCAACGCCCTTTTTTTGCCACACTTCCCTACCCTACTGCGGCTAAAATATGCCACCTACGATTTTTTTGTTATTTTTTCCGTGATGAGGGAACAAAAATATACACTTCTATAAGACGAAAGAATTTTTTGGATTTTTTTTTTGTTGCGCCTGTGGGTGTGAATTCCATTTGGGCTCCTAGCGGTTTGAGGGTTAATCAGTGATGTAAGCTAGCTAAGCAACAAAGTAAGAGCATGGAGAAACTATAGAAATAACAGGACACTTGAGAGCAGAGAAGGTTACCAGAGAGCCAGGAATGAATACGTCAAGGTGAGAAGAGAGGCAGAAGGGCAATGTGAAAATTACATAGCAAGCAAGGCTAAGACCCAACCCAAGTTGCTGCACAGCCACATCAGGAGAAAGACAACAGTGAAGGAACAGGTAATGAAACTGAAGATAGGGGCAGACAGATTCACTACAAACGACAAAGAAGTGTGCAAGGAACTCAATATGAAATTCCAGGAAGTCTTCACATTAGAGCAAGGAGAAGTTCCAGAGATAGGAGAAGGAATAGTTAACCAGGCACCACTAGAGGAATTTGAGATTACCAGTGGGGATGTAAGGAAGTTTTTGCTAGAGTTGGATGTGACAAAGGCTATAGGCCCGGATGGAATATCACCATGGATACGAAAGAAAGGAGCAGAAGCATTGTGCCTGCCACTCTCCATGGTGCATAACAAATCACTGGGAACAGGTGAACTGCCAAAAATTTGGAAGGCGGCAAACATAGTCCCGATATACAAGAAGAGGGATAGACAGGAGGCACTGAACTACAGGCCAGTGTTCCTAGCTTGCATACCGTGCAAGCTAATGGAGAAAATTGTGCGAAAAAAGCTAGTGGAACATCTGGAGCGAAGGAATTTGTGACGCAACACCAACATGGTTTCAGGGATGGCAAGTCATGCCACACAGGATTAAATGAATTCTACGCTCAGGCAACAAGAATCAGACAAGAAAGAGAGGGGTGGGCAGACTGCATATTTTTGGATTGCCAGAAAGCCTTTGACACAGTGCCACACCAGAGACTAGTGCAAAAGCTGGAGATGCAGGCAGGAGTGAAAGGGAAGGTACTCCATTGGATAAGAGAGTACCTAAGTAAAAGAAGGCAGGGAGTCACTGTGAGGGGTGAGGTCTCAGATTGGGGAGATGTCACCAGTTGGGGTCCTGCAGGATTCAGTCCTTGGACCCATACTGTTTCTTATATATGTAAATGATCTTCCAGATAGTATAGAATCATTCCTCTCATTTTTTGTTGATGATGAAAAAATTATGAGGAGGATTAAGATGGAGGAAGACAGTATGAGACTACAAAATGAATTAGACAGACTGAATGAATGGTCCAACAAATGGCTACAAAAGTTCAACCCGAGTAAATGTAAGGTGATGAAACTACGCAGTGGAAACAGGAGGCCAGACACAGGATACAGAATGGGAGATGAAGTCCTTCATGAAACAGACAGAGAAGGATCTAAGCGTTAATACCTCTCCCACCCTGTCTCCTGAAGCCCACATGAAAAGAATAACATCTGCGGCGTGTGCAGGGCTGGCTAACATCGGAACTACCTTCAGGAACCTGTGTAAGGAATCATTCAGAACCTTGTATACCACATATGTAAGGCCAATACTGGAGTATGCGGCCCCAGCATGGAGTCCATACCTTGTCAAGCACAAGGCAAAGCTTGAAAAAGTTCAGAGATATGTCACTAGGCTAGTCCCAGAACTAAGAGGCATGAGTTACGAAGAAAGGCTGCAGGAAATGCACCTCACAACACTAGAAAACAGAAGAGTAAGGGAAGACATGATCACTACCTGCAAAATTCTCAAAGGAATTGATGGGGTAGATAAAGATAAACTGTTTAACATGGGTGGTATGCGAACAAGGGGACACAGGTGGAAACTGAGTACCCAAATGAGTCACAGGGATGTTAGAAAGAACTTTTTCAGTGTCTGAGTAGTTAACAGATGGAATGCATTAGGCAGTGATGTGGTCGAGGCTGACTACGTACACAGTTTCAAATGTAGATATGATAGCGCCCAGTAGGCTCAGGAATCTGTACATCAGTTGATTGACATTTGAGAGGCGGGACCAAAGAGCCAGAGCTCAACCCCCACAAGCACAATTAGGTGAGTGTAACAGACAGAAGTTAACTTATAAAATTGTTGTCACTTTAACCACTGTGCTGCGCCGAGTTTATTGTGAAATTTCCCGTGTGCATGAAATAGTGTTCCCCCAAAATTTTTTTCTTCTTAAAATGATAAATTCCCTTCCCTGAACATGTCTATGTAAAAATAAATTCCAAATTTCACTTACTTTGGTTGTGAGGACGTGGACAAGATGCGTTGTGACGTCATCAGGGCTTGGTCGCCCGTGCGTGACTCGCCCAGACACAGTCGCACGGGCCATTCAAGCACCAGATGTTGCCACAAATATATTTTCAATTATTTGTTCTGTGTATTTCCAATGCAGTTTTATTTGTTTTTTTATCGTATACTATGCATATTTGTGTCCTTTACAATATGTATACAGTAGAACATTCATAATGTTCCATGGAACTGTGATACATGTGTCAGTAATGTGTCCACAATAAATGTTTATTGTCGCAATATTACTAGTTAAAAATTCACTAAAATTACAATATGTACAGTTTCACATACTATTTACACAGCAACATACTGTGTTACACACAGTACTTCGGAAGTGAGTAATAATCAACGAAGTAGTCCATGGTGCACAGTGCGACTTCGCTCTCGGGGCATCAGGTACAGAAAAATTTTCGCTTCCTGTTTCTTCATTCTGTGTACTTGCAAATAACGTACTTGCATACATCCTTGGCTTTAGTACTTGTAGGTTGTATGTAGCCAAGCTTGTAAAGCATAAGGTAGTATTGAAAAGATAATAGAAAAAGATCAATTTGTAAGGTAGTCTTGAAAAGATCGCTTTGTATGGTCCCATATAGGAAGAGATTCAGCTAGTCTTCAAAATATCTATGGAAAACACCACCATGGATGCCATTAACACTGTTCATCTATGCTACTTGTATTAGATGTATCATCACTGAATGCAGAAAACGATTCATCTATGTATCATCTAAATAAATTTGAGATAACCTAGGATTGCAAGGGTGACGCTCATAGCTACAACTGGATCCGCTTGCTGTATCATCCTCATAAGTGCTGTATTACTTGCATCCGACCTTTGTGTTAGGTCCTTATTGCGCATAGCTTCACCAATATTATGACCCTTATGTTCTTTAAACAATAAGGCTTGAATTTCACCAACAGAGCATTATCTTTCAACACTGCGTCAGACAGGTGTTTGGGAGCTAGAGGCAAGTACGCCACCCATGGTTGCTCACTCGGTACTAACCCAACTCACTGGAGGTCCTAAGAGTTCATTTCGTATACAACCAACCTCGCACACATTTAGAATGGGTATGGAAAAATAAAAAAGTTTTTTCTCGGTTGGCGCAGTTTCAAGCCGACCGAGAATACTTGGTTGGCGCAGTAAAGTGGTTAATACACAAAACCGCAGTAAAGATATATGTATGTTAATTATGATGCAGGATCACTCTAAAGAACTTAGACCATAATATTATAATTTTAATTCATTGTGTTAGGGGACAGGAAGCCAGAGTATATATTCATACACGTTAGGCTTTTATCAAGATCATCCTTATGGTCGAATTACTGAACCCTCCCAGGATACAGCCCCACAACAAGCTGACTAACTCTTGAGTACCTTTTTACTGCTAGGTGAACAATGACATTAGGTGAAAAGAAATTTACCCAAACAGTTTGTCCCGCCCAGGATTCATACCCAGAATGCTCGATTGTGTGTCGAGAATGAACACAACCCTACTACTGGGACCCATATATAAGTATATGATGATATGTTCTATGTCATCAAAAAATGGAAACATACAATATATTTTCAAATATTTGTCATTAAAGTATTTATTTTGGAAACAGAGATATATTTTAGTTACCCTAATATAGAGCACAAATATCATAGACTCATCCTGTAAGTGGTAGTTTATTGTGCACACTATACTCATCCTGTAAGTCTTTGTTTACGTGCACCTCATACTCATTCTCTGCGCAGAAATTTATTGTGCAACCCACACTCATCCTGTAATTACCTAAGTAATTACCTAAGTGTAGTTACAAGATGAGAGCTACGCTCGTGGTGTCCCGTCTTCCCAGCACTCTGTCATATAATGCTTTGAAATTACTGATGGTTTTGGCCTCCACCACCACCTCACTTAAATTGTTACAGCCGTCTACCACTCTGTTTACAAAAGTGAATTTTCGTATATTTCTCCGGCAGCTTTGTTTTGTTAGTTTAAATCTATGACCTCTTGTTCTTGAAGTTCCGGGTCTCAGGAATTCTTCCCTATCTATTTTATCGATTCCTGTTACTATTTTGAACTTAGTGATCATATCTCCTCTTTTTCTTCTATCTTATAGTTTTTGCATATTTAATGCCTCTAACCTCTCCTCGTAGCTCTTGTCCTTCAGTTCTGGGAGCCACTTAATAGCATGTCTTTGCACCTTTTCCAGTTTGTTGATATGGTTCTTAAGATATGGGCACCATACAACCGATGCATATTCCAGCTTTGGTCTTGTCTTGTCTTGAGTCTTGTCTTGAGGTGCTTCCGGAGCTTAGCATCCCCGTGGCCCGGTCATCGACCAGGCCTCCTGGTTGCTGGACTGATCAACCAGGCTGTTGGACGCGGCTGCTCGCAGCCTGACATATGAGTCACAGCCTCTTGATCAGGTATCCTTTGCAGGTGCTTATCCAATTCTCTCTTGAACACTGTGAGGGGTTTGCCAGTTATGCCCCTTATGTGTAGCGGGAGCGTGTTGAACAGTCTTGGGCCCCTGATGTTGATAGAGTTCTCTCTCAGAGTACCAGTTGCACCTCTGCTTTTCAACGGTCTAATAAAAGTTGTGAACAATTTCTTTAGTATTTTGCCATTCATGTAATTAAAAGCAATTCTGAGGTTAGAAAGTGTAGCATAGGCTCCTCACACAATGTTCTTAATGTGGTCCTCAGGTGACAGTTTTGTATCTAGAACCACCCCTAGATCCCTTTCTTTGTCAGAATTCTTTAAAGATTTCTCACATAATTTATAGGTTGTGTGGAGTCTATGTTCTCCTATTCCACATTCCATAACATGGCATTTATTCACATTAAATTCCATTTGCCATTGCTCCATATACTTATTTTGTCCAGGTCTTCTTGAAGGGCACGACAATCATCTAGGTTTCTTATCTTCCCTATTATCTTAGCATCATCAGCAAACATGTTCATGTAATTCTGTATTCCCACTGGTAGATCGTTTATGTAGACAATGAACATTACCGGTGCAAGAACTGAACCCTGTGGTACTCCACTCGTGACATTTCTCCAATCTGATACCTTGCCTCTGATTATGGTCCTCATTTTTCTGTCAGTTAGGAAATTTTTCATACATGTTAGTAGCTTACCTGTTAGCAGTAGTTTGTGCAACCCATACTCATCATGTGACCTATAGTTTATTGTGCAACCCACACTCATCCTGTGACCTGCAGTTTATTGTGTGCCTCATACTCATGCTGTGAGTCATAGTACATGTTTCAACCCTTTCTTATAGTGTGAGTCTTAGTTTACTGTGCTCGCCATACTAGTATAAGACTCAAGATATTTAGGATTTAACGAATTCCTATAAAGCTTCAATAATACCTTTTTGCACTTTATCATCATCATTATTTACAGAAAAAAATACACATTTTAATACACAAAACAGAAGGAGATATATACGTATGTTAATGATGATGTAGGATAGCTATTAAAAACTCAATTATAAACCACAGTATGTTCTTTATCATCAGAAATTCCTCTTAGAATACACCTTCTTGCAGCAAGAATTTCTTACCACCAATCTGAGAGGTGCTAATGAGACCAGTCTCGACCCACTGGACAGGTCATAAACAAATTAATTATTAAATTAATTTAAAATTAAATTAAATTAATTAATTTTTTATTCAGGAAAAGTTCATACATAGATGATGAGTTACAAAACAATAATGTTGGATTTATAGATAGAGCTAGTATATACAATACCTAAAGCCACTAATACGCATAATGTTTTGGGCAAGGTGTTTGGAAAAAAGCACTTAGACTAAAACTTAATAGTAATTGAGATTAAAGTATAACTTGTGTTGGCAAAAGGAATAAAAAAGAAAAAGGGGAGGTGAACATGGCAGATATCAGCAATTGTACTAGTTGGTCAACAAACAGCATTGTTTAAAATAACAAGACATGGGTTGACATTTAGGGGGGTAAGGTAGGTTACATGGAGTTAATTTGGTAGTACTTAGTTTCTCGTAACCCTAGTGTTGCTAAGGGCTAATTAGCCTTTGTCACCCACAGGCGCATACAAAAAAAAAAATCTTTCTAACCTGATGTGTTCCCTGACCACGAGAAAAATACAAAAAAATTTAATTGTACAGGCATACCTTAGTTTAAGAGTTTAATTGGTTCCTGGAGACGCCTCGTATTCTGAAAACTCGTATTTTGAAGCTGATTTCCCCATAGGAAATAATGGGAAATGAATTAATCCGTTCCTGACTACCCCAAAAACCCCATATCAAACTAAATTTTTATACCTAATTCATCTAAATAAACCTACAAAACTATGTTCAAGTTATTACTTACCTTGCTCTTGAATGCTGTAGGCGTATGGAAGATGGTGAGGAGGGGGGAGGAGGAGAGGAGTTACTGTTTGGAAGGGGAGTCCCCTTCCATTATCACATCAGGCAGTGAGGACTTCACTGGTATGCACACACTGGCACATTTTGCCAGCATACCACTAGGACTTGCTTGTCTTACTAAGAATTTCTGTAAAGACACTTGTTTTTCCCTACATTTTAACACTTGTCTGTAGTAAGACATCACATTATCATTTAAAAGGTCAATGCAACGGCCTGCTACAGCTTTATCTGGGTGAGTTTTTTCAACAAAACTTTGCAGTTCTTCCCATACTTCACACATTTTCTTAATCAAGGAGGGACATATCCTCTACTGCCTCTACTCACAGCTATTTTCTTAGGTTGAACCTTATCAATGGCTTTCTTGAGACCCATGGTGAGATATATAATAACAAATTGTATAGTCAAATGACCAAAAATCCAACAAAACACTGAAATTCCAGGTGAAGAAATGATGTGGGATAGTCACTGGGCGTGAGACAATGGTAAACTGAGGGGCGGAGGGGCGACGATCGCCGATCCACCACGCGCTAGGTCGGCCTGTACGCGTATCAACAAACTCGCGTCCCGAGGTAACCCTCGCGTTCCGAGACAGAATTTCCGAGGAAATCCTGCTCGTCTTCCGAAATACTCGCATACAGGGACACTCGCATTCCGAGGTACCACTGTACTTACCAATGACGTAATTGAGCCGACAATATGGGTGATGTCACAACTTGCATGATTGTTCATGCACGGTGCATCCCAGAGACGTCGTGCGCGGTCTTCAAGCAGCCATAGTTGCCACAAATTTATTTTCGCGTCATTATTTACAGAGTCTAGGCGTATTTTATCACTAATATTATTCACTAATTGTGTTGCATATAATGTTACATCATGGTCAATGGCAATAAATGTTGCATACATCGAGTATACACATGCGCACACAAATGTTTTCCATTACGCCAATATAATATGTATTCACATTGTTCATTATTATATTTACACACGTGCATGCACTATTTACAGGTTTTTGCACAATTATTGCACAGTTAGAAGTCTTAGAGACAGTGGTAGTTGTTGAAGCAGTCGACAGCACACAAAGGGACTGCACACGCTTCACACCATGTTTGCACAAGTTTATGTTTCTGATCTCTCCGTTTTGTTGTTTTACTAACTAAGCATTCACGTTGGCCTATTGCACGCTTTCCAGCTGGTGGCAAATGTTTTAGTCTGTGTGCTTGAAAGGTCTCCATGTGAGCGAGCCTGGGTGTAGCAGCTTGCTGGAACACTAGGTTCATGATAGGTCTATGAATGCCAGGAACATCTTTGCCAAACTTTGCTAATAACTGTGTCCCATGTGTTAAAGCAAATGAACGAAAACTTGGTTTACGTCCAGTTTTCACCAGATGCATATTGTAGCAGTTCAGCATGCTCATGTCAACAAGATGAAAAAAAACTTTTTTTGTCTACTTCAGTATTTTCCGCACACACTCGACAGTGCCCACCATCATGTCAGATTTATCAACCAAACGCATGTTGATATTATAGTTAAGAACACAATCGGGCTTATATATTGGTTCTTGTGTTACTTGGTTCACCTTGCCACTGTTCACCATTGTACCATCATGAACAGTTGTCAACAAGTTCACTTCTCTCTTGTCTTTCCACCTAACTGAATTTGATCACATTTTCTTAGCTCGCAGTCACAAACTTCAAGTTCATTGTCAAACACTGGCATTTCCCTTCTTCTTGGCTTTACTGTGCCAACCAATCCAGTTGTGTTTTCAATCAGGAACCTAGGTAGCAAGGGACTTGTATAGAAGTTCTCCCTGTACAAAATGTGGCTCTTGTTCATCCATGGTGCCATCAGTGACTTCACCACACTACCTGAGAAACCATGTTGGTCGTTTCCGGGAATATCAACATCGCTAGCAGAATACAGAATTATGTGTAACACGCAACCTGTTTCACAGTCACAAAGAACACAGAATCTCAATCCAAATCTGTTGAGGGAATATACTGCTTGAATGCAACACGTCCGTTGAAAAGCACAAGGGATTCGTCAATCACCAGCTTCTGTGCTGGTATGTAGAAATCTCTGAGCATTCCAATCACTTCATTCATATAGTGCCTGACTCGTCAAAGTCTATCATCTTCTGTCCGGTCCTCATTACTTGCTAAATGTAGACACCTGAGGAGTATCTGAAACCTGTCTCGGAACATATATTTCCTGAAGAAAGGTGTTGGAATAGTCTGGTCATTGCTCCAATAATCAGTGATAGCGTGTTTGATACAATGCTTCATCAACATACACATTGCTAAAAGTAAATACATTTCCCGTACAGTTGCGTTTTTCCAATGCTACAATCATGAATATTCTGTTCTCTCTTTTCCAACGAGATGAGCCACATGAAGGTTCGATTGGTGTACAATATATTATATGAGCGGCTCATCATAAATTGATGAACCGCTCATGGAAAAGGTCTCTAATCCCAACATCTTTATTGTCAAAGGCAGAAATTAGAGAAATAAAATCGTCACCACCACTCCACACAAGTACACCTGGTGCCCTGCGACACGCGACAGCGGCATGACAACAAGGAAGCATTGCAGACCGTGGATCAGGAGCTGAAGCCCGTCTACACAAAGTACAGCCCCTAGGTGAATGTGAGGTGAAATCATATGAACATGAGGGTCTTGGTTCCTCATGTGGTGCCATGCGGTGGTACTTGGCTGGGCGAGACGTTGCTGACACGACAAATTCTCGCCCGGTAACACCACTAGTACTAGCAACAGGCATGGGAACACTATGCTCTGAATCCACTTCACTAAATCCAGAAAATGAGTCACCTTCCTCTGACTCGTTGCCCAATGTATCCTCATTCTGTAAATAAGCACAGGAACTGTGTGGTCGTGAGTGGACTGGAGTAGACACTGGGCGAGGTGGCATGGGTGAGCGTGTAGGCCTCACCATGGGAGGAGGCTGTATCTCATTTTTACTGTCTGTGCTGCTATCATTGGTCAATTGTGTGTAGTCCTTATCATTGTCAGTCATCAAAATCACTTTCCTCACCATAAGAAAATAATTCACTAGTTATTTGCTCTTGGGTAAGTGATTGCGTGGTGCATGCCTGGGAGGCGTTTGGCAGTACCCTCGCCATGGTGACCGCTGGGTAACTGAGGCCTCTCACGCGTTGGTAGAGTGAGCTGGATTTTTTTCAAAATGGCAGCTATTTACTATAGCCCCTGGGTAGGTATTGGGGCCCCCCTACCCTGCTGGCCATTCAAATCTTGCGCAGTACTCCATCACGTCATATGATGTGATGCGCAATTTATAGCAAGTTTCTCAACACATCATATGACGTGTTGCGCAGTTTAAGGGTTAAGGGTATGAGGAAGCAGGAATTCATACAGTTGAGGAAACTAGCAGCAGGAGGGTTATCAGGCTCGCAGAGGTCAATGTTAATGTCCCCAGAAATAATTGAGTGGTTTTTGTTCAGTCTGATCTCTAGTATTAGATTTCTAAGGTTAGAATTATAATAATAAATAAATAAATAAATGTTTATTCAGGTAAAGTACATACGTACAAGATGTTTTACAAAAATTTATAGATTTATAGATAGAGCTAGTACATACAATGCCTAAAGCCACTATTACACAAAGCGTTTCGGGCAGGAAAAACATTAACCCTTAAATTGCGCATCGCATCATATAATGCTTTGACCGACTTGCAGTAAACTGTGCATCACATCATATGATGCTTTGGAGTACTACGCAAGATTTAAACAGCCCGCAAATACATGCGTTCACCACACCTTCATCAGGGCTCTTGTAAACAGAAGCAATTTTTTTTTAAAATCGTGGGCCAAATTCCCGGTGTTAGGGCCCTCAGTATTGAGTGAGCTACAAAGCCTGACGCACGCAGCATGAGTTCACAGCACTGCTATTCAGCTTGTGATCACAGCATCGCCTAAAAATGCCATAATATACTTGTTCATGCTATTATGTAGCGATGATATTATTACAGAAGACCCCTGACTGTGACAAAACTGACCAGGGTTCTGATAATAGCAGGATTGTGGTGATATTTAGCGCTGTGCTCCATGGAGGGAGGAGTAATGCTGTGGGAGGGAGGGTGGTGGCGTTGTCTTCTGACTGTGTGTGGCCATCTTTTATTGACTGCACTCACCATACCAGCTTAGTGGTTCGCTATGGTGAACACAAATGTAGATACTTATATATAACGTGTGTATGGAGGGTATAAACAGCAAGCAGAGTAGGTTTGAGCCCCCATTTTGGTGAGGGTGGTGGCGTCGTCTGCACGATTTATCATGTTGTTTACTGGTGACCACGATGGTCTTTGGGCATCATACCAGTTTACTTGTACAAGTATGGTGAATAAAACAGGTAGATATTTATATATAATGTGTGTATATAGCGTAATAACACCACGAACAGTATTGTTGGAGGAGAAATATTAGTGCGTCTGGCCTTAAGGTCGGTAGCCATCAGCTGACTGTGTGAGTAGCTACGTCTTTGTGCCTTTACTCACCATACAAGCTTAGATGTACAATTATGGTGAACAAAACATGTAAATACTTATATATAATGTCTGTATATAGAAGCAAAAACAGTATGGTGGGTGGAGAATGGTGGCAAGTTAGGTGAGGTGAGCAGCCAGTGGCGGGCTGCCACTGCCTGCCACTGCCACTGCCACTCAGCATACCAACTTAGTGGTTTGTTATGGTGAACACGAATGTAGATACTTATATATAGCGTCTGTATATAGTGAATAAAAGCAAAAACAGTATTGTGGGAGGAGAATGTGGGTGAGTCAGGTGACTTGAGGGAGGGAGGAAGTAGCAGCCAGTGGCAGGCTGCCACTGGCTGCCACTCAGCATGCCAACTTAGTGGTTCGTTATGGTGAACACAATGTAGATACTTATATATAACGTCTGTATATAATGAATAAAAGCAAAAAAAGCATGGTGGGAGGAGAATGTGGGCGAGTGAGGTGTTGAGGGAGGGAGGGAGTGAGTGGCTGGCTGGTACACGGTGGTCACTCCTCGTTACTTTTTGACTCATAATAGCAACTTAGTGGTTCGTTATGGTGAACAAAACATGCAGATACTTATACATAATCTGTGTATATAGTGTAATAACCGACAAAGTATTTGTTCACTGTTTGATGTACATAATTGAATCAACAATATGCACACCATATTTTTGAGTACAGCGATGATTCACTCATTTTATTATAAATATATCACACTACACACTATTGAATAATATTACAGCAAAAAAACTATGAAAAATCAATCAGAGACATTGAAATAATTAGGTAATTATCTCTCTGTGGCAACTCCGGCCTGACAGCTGGAGAGAAACAGACCGCCTGGGACGCACGCTGAGTCAGCGCCTGTTTTTTTTGCCAGACTTCCCTCATCCTACAGCGTGCAATATATGCCACTTACGATTTTTTATTATTTTTCCCATGATCAGTGAAAACAAATTAACAGGAAATTTTTTTTTTTTTTTTGGATGTGGGTGTCAAATGGTATATAGCTATGCACCATTTAAGGGTTAAAGACTAAAACTTAATACTAATTGAGATTAAAGTATAAAATGTGTTGAGAATAAATAAAAATAAAAAAGGGGGGAACATGGCAGAAAAAGCAGCACAAATACAATTAGGTTGACAAACAGCATTGTTTAAAAAAACAGACATGGGTTGACAATATAAGGGTAAGGTAGGTTACAGGGAATTTATTAGGTTGTGCTTAGTTTTTATCTTAAACTGGTTGAGAGAGGTACAGTCTTTATCATAATTGGGAAGGTCATTCCACATTCTGGGTCCCTTGATTTGTAGAGCATTTCTAGTTTGATTAAGTCGTACTCTTGGAATATCAAAACTGTGTTTGTTTCTGGTGTGGTGCTCATGGGTTCTGTTACAACCTTCAATGAAGCTTTTGAGGTCAGGATTGGCATTACTCAGTTAAATTCAGTCACATCATTGTTAGGAATCCTGTAGACTGCTACCTCAGTCAGGACAGCATCGATTCTCTTGACTCTGAAACAGGCAAATATATACTCTCCATAAGGGTCTCTAGATTTAATTACTTTTAGGCAAGTCAGTTCTTGGTGGTAGTAAAGAGAAGTACCACCACCTCATTATATAGGACGACGGTTGGGAATAGCTGAGTAGTTAGATAAGTTGTAGAGTTGAGTAGTGTCCTCTTTTAACCATGTTTCAGTAAACACAACAAAAGAGAATTTGTTGTCAACTGTTTGAATCAGGGCATTATTAACATCAAAGTGTTTGCTTAGAGATCATATATTCAAGTTAATTACAGAAACATTGTGATTACACGCTAAAACATTGTTTACGTCATGTAATTACCTAAGTGTAATTACCTAAGTGCTGTATAATACCTGCAATTTTGATTATTAAAGTGATGATTGTAATATATTAGATAAGAAGCTAAGGTCTGGATCTATAATAGTTTGCATAAGAGGGCTGTTTTACAGAAAAGCCAAAAAAGACAATTATTAAAGAGCTAGATATGAAAAAAAAAGAATAAATAATATTATACACAAAAATGAGGTAGGTTGCTTAAAGGTATTTTGAGGTACATCGAAGATAATAATTTGCACTAATGACCAAAATTGCACAGGCAAAGCCAAGAGCACAATGGAGCCAGGGTGGTGAGGCTAGGCAACCTGGGTTACAAAGAAAAAGTAGAATAAAATTCAAAAGTAATATAAACCTAATGGTAATTTAAGTAATAAAAACTTAATGGGAACTTAAGAAAAGTAAAAATTAACTAGAATAATTAATAACAATAAATGACCAATAAAATAAAAAAAAACCATTATCCCTCAATCCGCTAGAAGCACAAATGGATTTAACACCCACAGGCTCAACAAAAAAAAAATCCAAAAAATTCTTTTGTCTTATAGAAGTGTTCATTTTTGTTCCCTGATCACGGAAAAAATAACAAAAAAAAATCGTATGTAGCATATTTTAGTCGCAATAGGGTAGGGAAGTCTGGCAATAAAGGGGCGTTGACAAAGCCTTTGCCAGACGAGGTCTGCTCCGCTCGAGCTGTCAGGCGGCAGTTACCACAAATATATTATTACCTAATTATTTCAATGTCTGATTTTTTCTTATTTTTTGCAGTAATATTCAATACAGTGAATTGTGATATATAATAAAATATGAACCACCGCTGTATTCAAAATTATGGTGTGCATATTAGTGATTCAATTATTATGTTCATAAAACAATAAACAAATAGTTTTACTGTTGTTACACTCTATACACAGGTTATATATAAGTATTTGCATGTTTTGTTCACCATACCGAACCACTAAGTTGGTCTTGAGAGTCAAAAAGCAACAAGGAGTGACCGCCACACACCAGCGAGCCACTCACTGCCACTCCCTCCCTCACCCTCATTCTCCTCCAACAATACTGTTTTGCATTTATTCACTATACACAGACGTTATATATAAGTATTTACATATTTTGTTCACCATAACATAAATAACTGTACATCTAAGCTTGTATGGTGAGTAAAGGCACAAAGACGTAGCTACTCACACAGTCAGCTGGTGGCGGCCGCCCTCAAGGCCAGACGCACTAATATTTATCCTCCAACAATATTGTTTGTGGTGTTATTATGCTATATACACACAGTATATATAAGTATCTACCTGTTTTATTCACCATACCTGTACAAATAAGCTGGTATGCTGCCCAAAGACCGTAGTGGCCACCAGTAAACAACATAATAAGTCATGCAGACGACGCACCTCCCTCACCAAAATGGCGGCTCCCAACCTACTCCTCTCGCTGTTATCTCACACTATACACACGTTATATATAAGTATCTACATTTGTGTTCACCATAGTGAACCACTAAGCTGGTATGGTGAGTGCAGTCAATAAAAGGTGGCCACACACAGTCAGAAGACGATGCCACCGCCCTCACTCCCACAGCCTTACTCTTCCCTCCATGCAGCACATCACTAAATATCACCATAATCCTGCTATTATCAGAATCCTGGTCAGTTTTATCACAGTCAGGGTCTTCTATAATACTATCAATGCTAAATAATAGTAGGATCATATATATTTTGACATTTGTATGTGATGCTGTGGTCAAAAGCTGAACAGCGGTGCTGTGAGCTCGTGCTGCGTGCGCCAGCCTTGTTGGCTTGCTCAATACTGACTCTCTAACACCCAAGAATGTTGGCCTGGATTTTTTTCTAGGTGGCATCTGGCAACTATCCATCGTGGCTGTACTATAGCTGCCCCTATCCCAGGCGGGACATTTAAATTATAACGCTAGATACGAAAGCATATGTAAATGATGTGCGCGGTTTAAGGGTTAAGAAATTTATAAAACAAACGGCTTACTTACTATAATATAAGTACACTATAGTTGAATACTAAATTTACGCCTAAACAAAATGAAGTAGATTAAATAAATACACTCAGGTACACTGAATGATAAATTTTATACTAGAGGTCACGAGCAAAGCCAGTATACAATGAACAAGGAGTAAAAAAAAAAAGACATATAAAGATGACAATTTTTAAACCTTCAATTGTGCATCGCATCATATAGTGCTTTGACCGACTTGCAGTAACATGTGCGCATTCAGCAGTCATAGTGATGCTTTGGAGTACTGTACTAGCAAGAATTTAAACGGCCCGCAACAATACACCAGGGTTCACACACCTTCATCAGGGCTCTTGTAAACAGAGCATTTTTTTTAAAAATCGTGGGCCAAATCCCCGGTGTTAGGGCCCTCAGTATTGAGTGAGCTACAAGCTGACGCATGCAACATGAGCATCACAGCACTCTATTCGCTGTGATCCACAGCATCGCCTAAAAATGCCATAATCTACTTGTTCATGCGTATTATGTCAGCGGATTGTATATTTTTACAGAGACCCCTGAGTCTGGTGAACCAATAAACCTGGGACTAACCAGGGGGCTTTCAGTAGTGATAGCAGGATTGTGGTGATATTTAGCACTATGCTGCCAATGGAGGGAGCAAGTAATGCTGTGGGAGGGGAGGGGAATGGTGGCGATGTCTTCTGACT
This sequence comes from Procambarus virginalis, assembly GCA_020271785.1. Taxonomy (NCBI): domain Eukaryota; kingdom Metazoa; phylum Arthropoda; class Malacostraca; order Decapoda; family Cambaridae; genus Procambarus; species Procambarus virginalis. The sequence goes on along the minus strand of WNGS01063839.1, from coordinate 2,321 downwards.
GTGTGTGGCCATCTTCGTGTATTGACATGCAACTCACCATAACCAGCTTGTGTTTCCGCTATGGTGAGACACAAATGTAGACCTTATATATAACGGTGTATGGAGGGTATACCAACAGCAACAGAGTAAGTTGGTGAGCCTCCATGGTTTGGTGAGGGCGGGTAGCCATTGTCTGTCACGATTTAATCAGTTTGTTTACTGGTGTACGGGACGATGGGTCTTTGGGCAGCCATACTCAGTTGACTTTGTACAATATGGTGAATAAAACAGGTAGATATTTTAATAATGTGTGTATATGCATATAACACCACAGAACAGTATTGTTGGAGGAGAAATATTAAGTCGTCTGGCCTTAAGAGTCGGTAGCTAGTGCTGAAGGCCTAGCTTCTTATACCAAGCTGATGTACGTTGGGATCTGTAAGACTTTTAGTGTATAAAAAAAACACGTATTCGGGAGAAGTTAGGCGCTTAGTGAGTGAGGTTGCCCTCTTGACTAGCACGCACTAGCATACCCGCTTAGTGGTCTTTATGGTGAACAAGAACATGTAATATACTTATATATAACGTCTGTAGTATGAATAAAGCAAAACAGTATGATGGGGGAGAATGGGGTGCAAGTCAGGTGACTATGAGGGAGGAGAGGAGTAGGCAGCCAGTGGACGGCTGCCTACTGGCATTGCCAACTCAGCATACAACGTAGTGGTTCGTTATGGTGAACAAATATGTAGATACGTACTATAACGTGTCTGTATATATGAAGTAAAAGCAAAATACAGCCTATGTGGGAGGAGAATGATGGGGAGTTCAGGTGTGAGGGAGGGCGGATGTAGTGGCTGGCTGCGTAACAGGTCGGTCACGTCCTCGTTCCTTTTGACTCATAATACACTTAGTGGTTCGTTATGGTGAACAAACAACATGCAGAAGTACTTACTATATAATCCTGTGTATATAGTTGTAATAACTGCGAACCACAAAGTATTGTTCCCTGTTTGATGACATAATTGAAATCAACAATATGCACACCATATTTTTGAGTACAAGCAGATGAGATTCAATCATTTATATTATATAATATATAAACTACACGACTATTGATATAATACTACAGCAAAAAACCTATGAAAAGCTCAGAGACATTTGAAACTATTAGGTAATGTATCTATTTATGGCAACTCCGGCACTGACCAGCTGGAGAGCAACAGACCGCCTGGGACGCACGCCTTAGAGTCAGCGCTTGTTTTTTTTGCCAGACGTTTCCCCCAGCCGCTACATGGTGCAATATATGCCACTGTCGCATTTTTTTATTTTTTATTCCCATGATCAGTGAGACTAAATTAACAGGTAGAATTGATTTTTTTTTTTTTCAATTACATGCACCTGTGGGGAACAAAGGATATTAACCCTTAACATGCTAGGGGTTAAGTCACTGCACATTCTCTCATGTGTATATACATATAAAACACTGAACTGTAATGCCATTCCTGACCTCAAAAGCTTCATTTGAAGGTTGTAACAGAACCCATTAGCACCACACCAGAAACAAATACAGTGGTACCTCGAATTCGAGTGTCCCTGTATACGAGTTTTTCGGAATACGAGCAGGATTTCCTCGGAAAATACGTCTCGGAAGGCGAGGGTTACCTCGGCAACGCGAGTTTGTTGATACGGTTTTAGGCCAACCTAGCGCGTGGTGGTTCGGCGATCGTCGCCCCTCCGCCCCTCAGTTTACCATTGTCTCGCGCCCAGTGAGTATCCCACATCAATTCTTCACCCGGATTTTCAGTGTTTTGTTGGATATTTGGTCATTTGACTATACAATTTGGTATTATATATCTCACCATGGGTCCCAAGAAACCCAGTGGTAAGGATCAAGGCAAGAAAGCCCATGTGAGGATAACAATAGAGGAGAAACAAGAGATCATTCGGAAGCATGAGAATGGTACACGTGTTGTTGAACTATGTAGGCAGTACAACACAGCCACATCAACAATATGCACTATACTTAAGAAGAAATATGAGATTATGAGTGCTAAAGTGGCAAAAGGAGTAAGAACAATGACGAAACAAAGACCACAAATACTTGAAGAAGTAGAAAAGTTGTTATTAATTTGGATACACGACAAGGAATTAAGGGGTGATAGTGTTTCGGAGGCCATCATTGTGAGAAAGCCAGGGTATTGCACGAAAGACCTTCTAAAGAAAACCCCTGCAACGAGTGATGCAGATATGAAAGAGTTTAAGGCAAGCAGGGGCTGGTTTGAAAAATTTAGAAAAGAAGTGGTATCCATAGTGTTACAAGGCATGGGGAGGCAGCCAGCTCA
>WNGS01063836.1:0-13908 GCA_020271785.1 Procambarus virginalis | reverse complement strand
TTATGTACACTGAATGAGTATTTTGATTGGTTATATGCTACAGTGGTGGGGGTGTAGGGGGGGGCATGTTTTTTGAGTGAATGTGAGACGTGCCTATGACTAACATCAATATATATTTAGGGTGACAAGATAGAGGTGAGAAAGAATGGACATGACAAAGGAGGATATTAATAGTTCATTAAAAGATTCAACACGAGGCAGAGCACGAAACAAAGAAAATAAATTGGATAAGTTTTAGATTTAGGAAAAAGACCTGGGTAAGTACTGGTTCTGTAACAGGGGTGAACACTGAGATACATGTTAGTTCACGCTCTGTGCTGCTTCCCTTTATTTCATATGAATGGATTTCATTCCTATGCTCAATAAACGACCTTTGGTCGGACGCTATAAATATAAAGCTTCTAGATAAGTAAGGGGAATAAATAGGACCATCGGAATATTAATGGAGTTACATTATTGATGTGTATAAATGGAGAAGAAAGGGGATATTAATAGAGAATGAGCCTACTGCAGTTCATTTAATACCAACAGTTTATGTTTTGGTTAACATTGAAGTAAATAGGAGATTTAAAATAGACTAGGGATGACGTTATTATACATTCAGTTTCAGGGTCACTGGGGTAATGCAAAACACACGACTCATAAACCGGCTTTTTAAACCCCCCCCCCCCCGTTGAGCGAAATGCTAAAACCTGGAGACGAGCAATCGCTGGGGTAACGAAAATTACCTAGGACTATGCCCGGCCGTGAAAAGAAGCAAAGTTGCTGGGCATAGTCCTAAATCCCACTACTTCCGTCATAGGACTGGTCTTGGCTGTCATAGAGGTGGACCTCCAGTGTGATGACATGGAAGGTGAGAGGAAGGGGCAGTTCTATGCTATGCAGGGAATTTACACGACAATAGCGTTGACCAGACCACACACTAGAAGGTGAAGGGACGACGACGTTTCAGTCCATCCTGAACCATTCTGAAGTCGATTGTCTTGACAGACAATCGATTGTCTGTCAAGACAATCGATTTCAGAATGGTCCAGGACGGACCGAAACGTCGTCGTCCCTTCTCCTTCTAGTGTGTGGTCTGGTCAACATACCTCAGCCACGTTATTGTGATTCATCGCCTGCATGACAATAACATTTAACAAAGGACATTTGTTCTTCTAAGGCTTTATTGAGACAAGTCACGAGGCTTTCTTCAACAAAGATAATGCAAACACAGCAAAAAGGTAACGTCTTGAACGTTTGGAACAATCTCAGAAGCAAATCATGAGAAATCCATTATTTTAGTAAAAAAATACATAATAAAAGCAACATACGAACAAAACAAAAGAAGTGTTGACTTAGTTGGAGATAAATTATATACAGTTAAGCTAGCTTTGGTAAGACATTTGACTACTTCAGTTAGTTCAAAGTATCAAATTCTTACCTACTATATCATTAATTATTATCGTTATAGTTAAATTTTTACAGGTAGTTGAGTGGCATGTATCAGCACTTGTGACATGTTCACCTACCCTTCAGCGCCTAGCTCAGATAATAACAGACTGGCCGGACACCTGCATCAACCCCATAACAGCTACGATCACATTTTTTATAACACTATTGCTTATTAGAGACTAGTCCACATGTTCATAATCTACAACATTACCAGTAAACGTTGGTATTTACTAACTTGAATACGAACCTACTTAATAAGTAATAATTATTACTTAATTTGAACACAGAAATATTCTGAATTTTGTTTATTTCTTCTTATGATAATCTTTATTTATGAATTCTGCAATTAATGTGAAATATGATATGCAAATTCTAGTTATTGCTTATGTAGATTTATGTAGAGGTGTGAAAGAGGCTCATAAAGTGTAATATATTGCTAGTGGTTGTCATCAGCTCCAAGGAAATTGGAGTTATTCATTAATATGTATTTGTCATTTAGATAATTTAAGAAAGAGTTAAAAGAGAATTGTAAAATAATGTAGAAGTAAGTAATTATCAGAAGAAGGCACCAAGCAGGGAAGGCTATGCAGCACAAAATAATGTAAAAGAATGTGACTGTAGGCAATTGGATAATTTCTTGTGTACAAAACCCATCTCTTACAAATTACGTCACTTTTTTATCGTAAGCCAATATCTACGTAATTCAAAATGTAAATTTATTTTCCAATTAAATTTTTTATTTTGTTTTCTAAAACAGCAAGCCAAGGGTCCACTGGTAGGTTAGGAGGGCAGGAAGGTCTCATAAGGATTCAAAACGTCATGAAAACCGTTAATTGAAAGTTTCCTCTCCTAACCTAACAGCCTAAGCCAGAGGACCCAAAACAAATAACATCACTTTTGTGAGCCGATTTCATTTGAATTTTGTCGATTTTTAGCCTGAGTGCGCATACGAGGCGAAAAGCGACGTAATTTGTAAGAGGACGGGTTGAGCGAGGGGGAGACAGTGTTATTGCAGAATTGCGAAATAATGGGACCAAAAGTGGCCGAGAACCCTAATCTGATAACTGAAGGCTTAAGGGAATGTTATGTTGAAGAATTATTTCTTATGAATGTATGTGATTAATTGTTACTAGCTAATGGGATTTTTAAAAAAAGTTAGGTTAAAGAGACAACCTGTCTGTGCTTGTCGGTTATGGAAATTTAGAAACAAACTGAGGACAGGAGTATCTGCAGCACCCAGATGCTGCACTGTTGTACCCATGGCTGTTTTAAAACTGCTGTACCCATGGCTATTTTAAAAGTCAGTGGAATACTGGACTCTGAAGTGGAGAGATGTGCTGGAACACTCATCTAGTTTATACCCTATGTAGTTGTTATGTATTTAGTGAATAACTGACCGTGAGTCATAACAAAGACTCCCAGATGGATTAAAATACTAATACTGAACCTAAGAATAGAAACCAAGGTAATGTCGATTGAAATGAGGGTAAAAGGGATTGCTCTGTGCATGCTGACCAAGATATTGACTAGACCAAAAATCAGTTCACTTAAAGATATAATCATTGGAGCACTAACTCGGGACAGAAGAGCCTTCAATAACAACAGGTGGACCCATTGTGCAATAAAAACCATCAGTACATTTGATATAGCAAACACACTCACTGAGAGTGATGTCGACGAAATACATGCAGACTTTGTTATACAAGTCCCTTTGGAATCGCTTCCAGCAGACCTTAAGATTATGGCTCTTGAAGGAAAAAGGAACCAGACTTATCCTCATCTGCTACGTAATATTGCACAGATGCATATGGAAGTAAACTTGGCATCTGACATCTTCACATACTTCACAGATGGATCAGTAGACCAGCAGGGACAAGAAACAGGAACTGCAGTTTAAGCAGGAAACTGTAAATAGTTTGAGACTCTCATAACGGAGTTTAACTTTACAAACAGAGATGCTAGCCATTCAAAAGGCTTTGGAACATGCTCTTGCTGAATACCGACAACATGTTATAATATAAACAGATTCGAGAACCGTCATTGAAACCTTGCAACAAGAACACATATGTGATAACATACATCTGATCACAAATGTCATATCATTAATGCAAACATCAAGGCCGATGGAGACTTATCAACTGGGTGCCAAGTCATGTGTGAATAATAAGAATTGACATTGCATTTCAATAACAAGCTGCAAAACTTGCAACAAAGATAAGAAATGTAGAAATTTACATACCACAAAGTCTATCACATATTAAGAAAGTAATTAGAAACAGAGGAAGAACGAAACTTGCAATAAAAATACACAGCTGCAAAAACATAACTATAGTGTAGAAAATGTTTTACTGCACAAAACATTATGAAAACTTTACAATACTTTTTGAATTCCCCTTCGGAATTTTCCTATTAACTTCGTTCACCACATATTCCTCACTATATTATCATTATTTCATGTTGCAATATGTGGCAACCTTGCAAATCCTCATTTTTTATGATTGCAGCAACCTTACAGCAAGGAAGGGGAGGGGACACTCGTAGTCATCAATTACACTACTCACCCCATAGTACCACAGTGGTCACCACACAACACCACAGTGGTCACCACAGTGGTCTCCACACAACACCACAGTGGTCACCACAGTGGTCACCACAGTGGTCACCACACAACACCACAGTGGTCACCACACAGCACCACAGTGGTCACCACACAGCACCACAGTGGTCACCACACAGCACCACAGTGGTCACCACACAGCACCACAGTGGTCACCACACAGCACCACAGTGGTCACCACACAGTGCCACAGTGGTCACCACACAGCACCACAGTGGTCACCACAGTGGTCACCACACAGCACCACAGTGGTCACCACACAGCACCACAGTGGTCACCACACAGCACCACAGTGGTCACCACACAGCACCACAGTGGTCACCACAGTGGTCACCACACAGCACCACAGTGGTCACCACACAGCACCACAGTGGTCACCACACAGCACCACAGTGGTCACCACACAGCACCACAGTGGTCACCACACAGCACCACAGGGGTCACCACACAACACCACAGTGGTCACCACAGTGGTCACCACAGTGGTCACCACACAGCACCACACAGCACCACAGTGGTCACCACACAGCACCACAGTGGTCACCACAGTGGTCACCACACAGCACCACAGTGGTCACCACACAGCACCACAGTGGTCACCACAGTGGTCACCACACAGCACCACAGTGGTCACCACACAGCACCACAGTGGTCACCACACAGCACCACAGTGGTCACCACACAACACCACAGTGGTCACCACACAGCACCACAGTGGTCACCACACAGCACCACAGTGGTCACCACACAGCACCACAGTGGTCACCACACAGCACCACAGTGGTCACCACACAGCACCACAGTGGTCACCACACAGCACCACAGTGATCACCACAGAGGTCACCACACAGCACCACAGTGGTCACCACACAGCAATACAGTGGTCACCACAGTGGTCACCACACAGCACCACAGTGGTTACCACAGTGGTCACCACAGTGGTCACCACACAGCACCACAGTGGTCACCACAGTGGTCACCACACAACACCACAGTGGTCACCACACAGCACCACAGTGGTCACCACACAGCACCACAGTGGTCACCACACAGCACCACAGTGGTCACCACACAGCACCACAGTGGTCACCACACAGCACCACAGTGGTCACCACACAGCGCCACAGTGGTCACCACACAGCACCACAGTGGTCACCACAGTGGTCACCACACAGCACCACAGTGGTCACCACACAGCACCACAGTGGTCACCACACAGCACCACAGTGGTCACCACACAGCACCACAGTGGTCACCACACAGCGCCACAGTGGTCACCACACAGCACCACAGTGGTCACCACAGTGGTCACCACAGTGGTCACCACACAGCACCACAGTGGTCACCACAGTGGTCACCACACAGCACCACAGTCGTCACCACACAGCACCACAGTGGTCACCACACAGCACCACAGTGGTCACCACACAGCACCACAGTGGTCACCACACAGCACCACAGTGGTCACCACACAGCACCACAGTGGTCACCACACAGCACCACAGTGGTCACCACACAACATCACAGTGGTCACCACAGTGGTCACCACACAGCACCACAGTGGTCACCACACAGCACCACAGTGGTCACCACACAGCACCACAGTGGTCACCACAGTGGTCACAACACAACACCACAGTGGTCACAACACAGCACCACAGTGGTCACCACACAGCACCACAGTGGTCACCACACAGCACCACAGTGGTCATCACACAGCACCACAGTGGTCACCACACAGCACCACAGTGGTCACCACACAGCACCACAGTGGTCACCACACAGCACCACAGTGGTCACAACACAGCACCACAGTGGTCACCACACAGCACCACAGTGGTCACCACACAGCACCACAGTGGTCACCACACAGCACCACAGTGGTCATAACACAGCACCACAATGGTCACCACACAGCACCACAGTGGTCACCACACAGCACCACAGTGGTCACCACACAGCACCACAGTGGTCACCACACAGCACCACAGTGGTCACCACACAACACCACAGTGGTCACCACACAGCACCACAGTGGTCACCACACAGCACCACAGTGGCCACCACACAGCACCACAGTGGTCACCACAGTGGTCACCACAGTGGTCACCACACAACACCACAGTGGTCACCACACAGCACCACAGTGGTCACCACAGTGGTCACCACACAACACCACAGTAGTCACCACACAGCACCACAGTGGTCACCACACAGCACCACAGTGGTCTCCACACAGCACCACAGTGGTCACCACACAGCACCACAGTGGTCACCACAGTGGTCACCACAGTGGTCACCACAGTGGTCACCACACAGCACCACAGTGGTCACCACACAGCACCACAGTGATCACCACAATGGTCACCACACAGCACCACAGTGGTCACCACACAGCAATACAGTGGTCACCACAGTGGTCACCACACAGCACCACAGTGGTCACCACAGTGGTCACCACAGTGGTCACCACACAGCACCACAGTGGTCACCACAGTGGTCACCACAGTGGTCACCACACAACACCACAGTGGTCACCACACAGCACCACAGTGGTCACCACACAGCACCACAGTGGTCACCACACAGCACCACAGTGGTCACCACACAGCACCACAGTGGTCACCACACAGCACCACAGTGGTCACCACACAGCGCCACAGTGGTCACCACACAGCACCACAGTGGTCACACAGTGGTCACCACAGTGGTCACCACACAGCACCACAGTGGTCACCACAGTGGTCACCACACAGCACCACAGTGGTCACCACACAGCACCACAGTGGTCACCACACAGCACCACAGTGGTCACCACACAGCACCACAGTGGTCACCACACAGCACCACAGTGGTCACCACACAGCACCACAGGGGTCACCACACAACACCACAGTGGTCACCACAGTGGTCACCACAGTGGTCACCACACAGCACCACACAGCACCACAGTGGTCACCACACAGCACCACAGTGGTCACCACAGTGGTCACCACACAGCACCACAGTGGTCACCACACAGCACCACAGTGGTCACCACAGTGGTCACCACACAGCACCACAGTGGTCACCACACAGCACCACAGTGGTCACCACACAGCACCACAGTGGTCACCACACAACACCACAGTGGTCACCACACAGCACCACAGTGGTCACCACACAGCACCACAGTGGTCACCACACAGCACCACAGTGGTCACCACACAGCACCACAGTGGTCACCACACAGCACCACAGTGGTCACCACACAGCACCACAGTGGTCACCACAGAGGTCACCACACAGCACCACAGTGGTCACCACACAGCAATACAGTGGTCACCACAGTGGTCACCACACAGCACCACAGTGGTTACCACAGTGGTCACCACAGTGGTCACCACACAGCACCACAGTGGTCACCACAGTGGTCACCACACAACACCACAGTGGTCACCACACAGCACCACAGTGGTCACCACACAGCACCACAGTGGTCACCACACAGCACCACAGTGGTCACCACACAGCACCACAGTGGTCACCACACAGCACCACAGTGGTCACCACACAGCGCCACAGTGGTCACCACACAGCACCACAGTGGTCACCACAGTGGTCACCACACAGCACCACAGTGGTCACCACACAGCACCACAGTGGTCACCACACAGCACCACAGTGGTCACCACACAGCACCACAGTGGTCACCACACAGCGCCACAGTGGTCACCACACAGCACCACAGTGGTCACCACAGTGGTCACCACAGTGGTCACCACACAGCACCACAGTGGTCACCACAGTGGTCACCACACAGCACCACAGTGGTCACCACACAGCACCACAGTGGTCACCACACAGCACCACAGTGGTCACCACACAGCACCACAGTGGTCACCACACAGCACCACAGTGGTCACCACACAGCACCACAGTGGTCACCACACAGCACCACAGTGGTCACCACACACACCACAGTGGTCACCACAGTGGTCACCACACAGCACCACAGTGGTCACCACACAGCACCACAGTGGTCACCACACAGCACCACAGTGGTCACCACAGTGGTCACAACACAACACCACAGTGGTCACAACACAGCACCACAGTGGTCACCACACAGCACCACAGTGGTCACCACACAGCACCACAGTGGTCACCACACAGCACCACAGTGGTCACCACACAGCACCACAGTGGTCACCACACAGCACCACAGTGGTCACCACACAGCACCACAGTGGTCACAACACAGCACCACAGTGGTCACCACACAGCACCACAGTGGTCACCACACAGCACCACAGTGGTCACCACACAGCACCACAGTGGTCATAACACAGCACCACAGTGGTCACCACACAGCACCACAGTGGTCACCACACAGCACCACAGTGGTCACCACACAGCACCACAGTGGTCACCACACAGCACCACAGTGGTCACCACACAACACCACAGTGGTCACCACACAGCACCACAGTGGTCACCACACAGCACCACAGTGGCCACCACACAGCACCACAGTGGTCACCACAGTGGTCACCACAGTGGTCACCACACAACACCACAGTGGTCACCACACAGCACCACAGTGGTCACCACAGTGGTCACCACACAACACCACAGTAGTCACCACACAGCACCACAGTGGTCACCACACAGCACCACAGTGGTCTCCACACAGCACCACAGTGGTCACCACACAGCACCACAGTGGTCACCACAGTGGTCACCACAGTGGTCACCACAGTGGTCACCACACAGCACCACAGTGGTCACCACACAGCACCACAGTGATCACCACAATGGTCACCACACAGCACCACAGTGGTCACCACACAGCAATACAGTGGTCACCACAGTGGTCACCACACAGCACCACAGTGGTCACCACAGTGGTCACCACAGTGGTCACCACACAGCACCACAGTGGTCACCACAGTGGTCACCACAGTGGTCACCACACAACACCACAGTGGTCACCACACAGCACCACAGTGGTCACCACACAGCACCACAGTGGTCACCACACAGCACCACAGTGGTCACCACACAGCACCACAGTGGTCACCACACAGCACCACAGTGGTCACCACACAGCACCACAGTGGTCACCACACAGCACCACAGTGGTCACAACAGTGGTCACCACACAGCACCACAGTGGTCACCACAGTGGTCACCACACAGCACCACAGTGGTCACCACACAGCACCACAGTGGTCACCACACAGCACCACAGTGGTCACCACACAGCACCACAGTGGTCACCACACAGCACCACAGTGGTCACCACACAGCACCACAGTGGTCACCACACAGCACCACAGTGGTCACCACACAGCACCACAGTGGTCACCACACAACACCACAGTGGTCACCACAGTGGTCACCACACAGCACCACAGTGGTCACCACACAGCACCACAGTGGTCACCACAGTGGTCACCACACAACACCACAGTGGTCACAACACAGCACCACAGTGGTCACCACACAGCACCACAGTGGTCACCACACAGCACCACAGTGGTCACCACACAGCACCACAGTGGTCACCACACAGCACCACAGTGGTCACCACACAGCACCACAGTGGTCACCACACAGCACCACAGTGGTCACCACACAGCACCACAGTGGTCACCACACAGCACCACAGTGGTCACCACACAGCACCACAGTGGTCACCACACAGCACCACAGTGGTCACCACACAGCACCACAGTGGTCACCACACAGCACCACAGTGGTCACCACACAGCACCACAGTGGTCACCACAGTGGTCACCACACAGCAATACACAGTGGTCACCACACAGCACCACAGTGGTCACCACACAGCACCACAGTGGTCACCACACAGCACCACAGTGGTCACCACACAACACCACAGTGGTCACCACACAGCACCACAGTGGTCACCACAGTGGTCACCACACAACACCACAGAGGTTACCACACAGCACCACAGTGGTCACCACAGTGGACACCACAGTGGTCACCACACAGCACCACAGTGGTCACCACACAGCACCACAGTGGTCACCACACAGCACAACAGAGGTTACCACACAGCACCACAGTGGTCACCACAGTGGTCACCACACATCACCACAGAGGTTACCACACAGCACCACAGTGGTCACCACACAGCACCACAGTGGTCACCACAGTGGTCACCACACAGCACTACAGTGGTCACCACACAGCACCACAGTGGTCACCACAGTGGTCACCACACAGCACCACAGTGGTCACCACACAACACCACAGTGGTCACCACACAGCACCACAGTGGTCACCACACAGCACCACAGTGGTCACCACATAGCACCACAGTGGTCACCACAGTGGTCACCACACAGCACCACAGTGGTCACCACAGTGGTCACCACACATCACCACAGTGGCCACCACACAGCACCACAGTGGTAACCACACATCACCACAGTGGTCACCACACATCACCACAGTGGTCACCACACAGCACCACAGTGGTCACCACACATCACCATAGTGGCGACCACACATCACCACAGTGGTCACCACACATCACCACAGTGGTCACCACACAGCACCACAGTGGTCACCACACAGCACCATAGTGGTCACCACAGTGGTCACCACACAGCACCGCAGTGGTCACCACAGTGGTCACCACACAGCACCACAGTGGTCACCACACAGCACCACAGTGGTCACCACACAGCACCACAGTGGTCACCACACAGCACCACAGTGGTCACCACACAGCACCACAGTGGTCACCACACAGCACCACAGTGGTCACCACACAGCACCACAGTGGTCACCACACAGCACCACAGTGGTCACCACACAGCACCACAGTGGTCACCACACAGCACCACAGTGGTCACCACAGTGGTCACCACACAGCACCACAGTGGTCACCACACAGCACCACAGTGGTCGCCACACAGCACCACAATGGTCACCACACAGCACCACAGTGGTCACCACACAACACCACAGTGATCACCACACAGCACCACAGTGGTCACCACACAGCACCACAGTGGCCACCACACAGCACCACAGTGGTCACCACAGTGGTCACCACAGTGGTCACCACACAACACCACAGTGGTCACCACACAGCACCACAGTGGTCACCACAGTGGTCACCACACAACACCACAGAGGTTACCACACAGCACCACAGTTGTCACCACAGTGGACACCACAGTGGTCACCACACAGCACCACAGTGGTCACCACACAGCACCACAGTGGTCACCACACAGCACCACAGAGGTTACCACACAGTACCACAGTGGTCACCACAGTGGTCACCACACAGCACAACAGAGGTTACCACACAGCACCACAGTGGTCACCACACAGCACCACAGTGGTCACCACACAGCACCACAGTGGTCACCACAGTGGTCACCACACAGCACCACAGTGGTCACCACAGTGGTCACCACACAGCACTACAGTGGTCACCACAGTGGTCACCACACAGCACCACAGTGGTCACCACAGTGGTCACCACACAGCACCACAGTGGTCACCACAGTGGTCACCACACAGCACCTCAGTGGTCACCACAGTGGTCACCACACAGCACCACAGTGGTCACCACAGTGGTCACCACACAGCACCACAGTGGTCACCACAGTGGTCACCACACAACACCACAGTGGTCACCACACATCACCACAGTGGCCACCACACAGCACCACAGTGGTCACCACACATCACCACAGTGGTCACCACACATCACCACAGTGGTCACCACACAGCACCACAGTGGTCACCACACATCACCACAGTGGCCACCACACATCACCACAGTAGTCACCACACATCACCACAGTGGTCACCACACAGCACCACAGTGGTCACCACACAGCACCACAGTGGTCACCACAGTGGTCACCACACAGCACCACAGTGGTCACCACAGTGGTCACCACACAGCACCACAGTGGTCACCACAGTGGTCACCACACAACACCACAGTGGTCACCACAGTGGTCACCACACAGCACCACAGTGGTCACCACAGTGGTCACCACACAGCACCACAGTGGTCACCACACAGCACCACAGTGGTCACCACAGTGGTCACCACACAACACCACAGTGGTCACCACAGTGGTCACCACAGTGGTCACCACACACCACAGTGGTCACCACACAGCACCACAGTGGTCACCACAGTGGTCACCACAGTGGTCACCACACAACACCACAGTGGTCACCACACAGCACCACAGTGGTCACCACACAGCACCACAGTGGTCACCACACAGCACCACAGTGGTCATTACAGTGGTCACCACAGTGGTCACCACAGTGGTCACCACAGTGGTCACCACAGTGGTCACTTCAAAGCAACACAGTGGTCACCACAGTGGTCACCACACAGCACCACAGTGGTCACCACAGTGGTCACCACAGTGGTCACCACAGTGGTCACCACAGTGGTCACCACAGTGGTCACTACACAGCACCACTGTGGTCACCACACAGCACCACAGTGGTCACCACACAGCACCACAGTGGTCACCACAGTTGTCACCACACAGCACCACAGTGGTCACCACAGTGGTCACCACACAGCACCACAGTGGTCACCACACAGCACCACAGTGGTCACCACAGTGGTCACCACACAGCACCACAGTGGTCACCACAGTGGTCACCACACAGCACCACAGTGGTCACCACAGTGGTCACCACACAGCACCACAGTGGTCACCACACAGCACCACAGTGGTCACCACAGTGTTCACCACACAGCACCACAGTGGTCACCACACAGCACCACAGTGGTCACCACACAGCACCACAGTGGTTACCACACAGCACCACAGTGGTCACCACACAGCACCACAGTTAAAGGCTGTTAAAAAAGTTGGAGCAACAGGCAGGAGTAAAAGGGAAGGTGCTCCAGTGGATAAGGGAGTACTTAAGCAACAGGAAACAGCGAGTAACGGTGAGGGGGGAGACATCAGAGTGGCGAGATGTCACCAGCGGAGTCCCACAGGGCTCAGTACTTGGACCCATCCTGTTTCTAATATATGTGAACGATCTTCCGGAGGGTATAGACTCATTCCTCTCAATGTTTGCTGATGATGCAAAAAAATTATGAGAAGAATCAAGACGGATGAAGATAGACAGAGACTACAGGATGACCTGGATAAACTGGAGGAATGGTCTAGTCTAGAAAATGGCTGCTAAAGGTCAGCTCGGGAAAGTGTAAGGTGATGAAATTAGGAGAAGGGAGCAGGAGGCTGAACACAAGGTATCATTTGGGAGGGGAAATCCTACAAGAGTCAAATAGAGAGAAAGATCTGGGGGTTGATATCACACCGAACCTGTCCCCAGAAGCCCACATCAAAAGAATATCATCAGCGGCATATGCTAGACTGGCCAACATAAGAACTGCCTTTAGAAATTTGTGTAAGGAATCTTTCAGAACCCTATACTAAGATGTACACTTATGTAAGACCAATCCTGGAGTATGCAGCTCCAGCCTGGAGTCCATACCTAGTTAAACACAAGACAAAGTTAGAGAAGATTCAGCGGTATGCCACCAGGCTCGTCCCGGAACTGAGAGGATTGAGCTACGAGGAAAGGCTAAAGGAGCTGAACCTCACATCCCTGGAAAACAGAAGAGTAAGGGGAGACATGATAACCACCTACAAAATTCTCAGGGGAATTGACAGGGCGGACAAAGAGAAACTCTTCACCACGGGTGGGACACGAACAAGGGGACACAGGTGGAAACTTAGTACCCAGATGAGCCACAGAGACGTTAGAAAGAATTTTTTCAGTGTCAGAGTAGTTAATAAATGGAATGCACTAGGAAGTGATGTGGTGGAGGCTGA
>WNGS01063830.1:61361-72226 GCA_020271785.1 Procambarus virginalis | reverse complement strand
AACGCTCTACAAGGATGGGGATATACTGTCAACTGATTTAGAAATGGCAAATGAATTTAATAGTTTCTTTTCATCGGTTGGTGCTAATCTTGCCAGTAAAATCCACAGACTCAGACACATATTAACACATATCTCTCAGGCAGCTATCCAAACTCTCTTCTCCTTTCACCAATCAGCCCGGCAGATGTTGTGTCCATCATACACTCTCTAAAAACCAAGGCAGGGAACACCAGTGAAATTCCGTCCATTGTATACAAGAGAGCCTCCCATGCCCTTGCCTCACCCATAGCCCTACTGTTCAACAAATCTATAGAGTGTCACACCTTCCCTGATATCCTCAAAAAAGCAAGAGTAACGCCAGTCCATAAAGGAGGCAATCCGGCGGACATAAATAATTATAGACCAATATCAAATCTACCCATTCTATCAAAAATATTTGAAAAAATTATTTACAAACAGCTCTATTCCTACCTCGTAAAATTCGACATACTCAGCCCCTGCCAGTTTGGCTTCCGGTCCCAAAAGAGCACCAACGATGCAATCATTAGTCTCCTTGACGTAATCTACTCAGCCCTTGACAAAAATGAGTTTCCAATTGGACTCTTCATTGACCTAAGAAAAGCCTTTGATACTGTTAATCACAACTACCTCTTACTTAAACTTCAGCATTATGGAATCCGTGGCCTTGCCCTTGACTACATCCGATCCTATCTTAGTGACAGACACCAATATGTAACCATCAATGATACAACTTCTTCCACTCTACCAATTACCGTTGGAGTGCCACAGGGCAGTATCTTAGGACCTCTTCTATTTCTTATATATATAAATGATCTGCCTAATGTCTCTAATATTCTCAAACCTATATTGTTTGCTGATGATACTACCCTTATCTATTCAGACCTCAACCCACATACACTAAATAATGTTGTGAATAATGAATTAAAAAAAAGTTCACTTTTGGATGTCAACGAACAAACTAATATTAAACATCGAAAAGACTTACTACATCTTATTTGGAAGCAAATCATCAAATGCAATTCAGCTACAGATAGACAATATTAACATCAGTAATAAAAATGATGGCAAGTTTCTTGGCCTATTCCTAGACAAGAGACTCAACTTCAGCACCCACATACAACACATAACTAAGAAAGTCTCTAAAACAGTTGGTATACTCTCCAAAATAAGATATTATGTTCCTAACTCTGCTCTCCTCTCACTATATTATGCACTAATCTACCCCTATCTTAATTATGGTATCTGTGCATGGGGGTCTACCACTGCAAACCACCTTAAGCCCATCATCACCCAGCAAAAATCTGCTATCAGAATAATAACTAACTCAGCTTTTTGACAACATTCAGCTCCCTTGTTTAAATCTCTAAACTTGCTAAATATTAACTCCCTCCACACATTCTCTTGTGTCAACTACATTTACAAAACCCTGTTTTTAAATGCAAACCATGCTCTGAAACTCTCCCTGGATGGATGTAATAGGACCCATTATCACCACACCAGAAATAAATATCTCTTTGATATCCCCAGGGTCAAACTTAATCTGTGTAAACACTCTATGCAAATTAAGGGACCTAGTCTATGGAACTCACTCCCTAGTGAATTGAAAAACTGTAAAAGTTTTGCCTTATTTAAAAACAAAACCAAAAAGTACCTGATTTCATCTTCTTAGTTTCCTACACTGAGCTTTAAATTTGCTCTGTACCTAGTGTTACCCAATCTCCTAATCTCCTAATTTTATGTATTTAATCCTACCAACCTTATCATTGTGTTCATTGCTGTCTTCTTTTATGTGCTAGCCATATGCTGTTTTGTGCCTACCAATTTTTGTCAACTACCATTCAAGCTGTCATTGCAATCAATCTTAGCTGCCTATGTGCTTTAATCCATTGTACCTACAATTTCTCTAATTTTTTTTTTTCTTGCCATGTATCTGTTTCATTTTTTTATCAATTTTGCAAGTATTTACCTACTTAAAATTTTCTTAGATTAAGGACCTGCCCGAAACGCTGCGCGTACTAGTGGCTTTACAAGACTGTAATTACCATTTTATGTATCCACACATTCCCAATGTACCTTCTTGTATATGCATAAATAAATAAATAAATATATATATATAAATATATATATTATATATATATATATATATATATATATATATATATATATATATATATATAATATATAATATATTATTATATATATATATATATATATATATAAAATACACATGAAAGGATGTGCAGTCACTTAATATCTAACATATTCAGAGATTTGAGTAGGGGTACCGAGTGATGTCTGGGGCCAAAGTTAGATATTGTCCTAATAACAGCTTTATGTTGAGTAATTAGAAGACGTAAATGATTTTGGGTAGTAGAACCCCAAGCACAAATACTATAGTTCAGATAAGGATAGATGAGGGAGTAATAGAGAGTCACCAGGGCAGGTCGGGGTACATAATATCTGATCTTAGAAAGAATGCCAACAGTTTTTGAAACTTTTTTTGATATATTTAGAATGTGTCCCTGTAAATTCAGTTTGTGGTTGTTATAAAATGTGGGCTGCTATGGGGGATCTAGTATTATGTAGCAGGGTCAGCAGTTAGAATCAGGAGGTATCACCATTAAGGGAGATCATAAAGGCCCGGCCCCCAATAAAATATAAAACAGTGTTAACTTATTTTCTTCAAGAAAATGTCAGTCTAGAGGTAGATCATTGATCTCCTACACAGGAAGAATGGATACTTCTTTAAAACTAACTTATTTATTAAACCCTCATTTATTTATTATTAAACAAAAACAACCCTCTTAACAACCCCCCCCCCATATACATTCACAACAATAACAATTATTACTTTACCACACTATCTTACGTTAACTACCTTGGTCCACATAGACAGGATACAAGGTTTACACTTGGGACAAGCTAGGGTAAAGTCTACTAGGCAAGGGACACTAGCAAGGACTCTAGGTAGCTTACTGGTACCACTTGAGCACACGTGGTTCCACTGGGACCCTTTAGACTTAACTTAGCAATATAAACACTAGTGATACCCTACACATTATTACACACTTATGCCAGAAAACGAGAATGCAACATTACTTTGCTTTGTAAACTAGACACAGGATAAGGTAAGGGAGAGAAGTAGGAGGAAGTGGAGAGGGATGCAGAGCAACACAGTAGAGTTGTTGACACCACGCCGCCAGCCAGAGAAGAAGGCCAGCCTCGAGTCTCAGCTTTCTCCAGCTGACTCGCTGCCGGCCAACTACTCAGTTAATCGTACAGCAGCCCTATATCCAAGTTTACTCAGATCTACTTTACTAATACTTTCTAATCATTTGTAAACATAGTTGATGCCTATTTTATTAATTAATAATCAACCACAAGCTCAGTCTTTAAATGCTCTGTGAGAAACAAGATTCGTCTTACGACTGGCAAGGAAGATATCAACAAAGACGCGTCGACAATTGCCTCAAATAATATAAAGTAATTTATTTAGCTCAATTTGACCTCTGGTTTCCACTGATGAACCCAGGGTCGTAACACTCCTCCCCCCTTCAGAGAAAAAAAAATGTGGCTACTAGAATAGTAGTCATATTTTTTTGTAAGAGTATACAGAGAATAAAAAGGAAAATCTATATTATAAAAGAAAATCAATCAAAAACAACAATTTCTCTGCAAGAAAAGTACAAAGGAATTCTCTGAAAGAAAAAACACATACAAAAAAAAACAGGGAAGTAAATAAATTTGACACGGAATGTTTAATGTCACAGGAGAACCTACAGAAAAATACTAAAGCATGACAGTTGGTATATCGCTTCCTGTGGCTCAGATGAATGTTTATTTATTTATTTATTTATTTATTTATTTATATATATACAAGAAGGTACATTGGGTTTGTGAGAATACATTGTATAGTACAGTATTTACAATCTTGTAAAGCCACTAGTACGCGCAGCATTTCGGGCAGGTCCTTAATCTAACAGATAATTTTAAGTAGGTAATTTCTATCAGAATTAATAAATGATAACAAATACATTGCAAGAAAAAAATGAGATAAGAGAGCTTAGTAAGTACATTAAAGCACATTGGTATATTAAAGCTCTGATTGATTACATTGACAGCTTGATTGGTAATTTAAACAAGATTAATAGACACCATACAGCAGATTGACAGCACATATAAGAAGACAGCAATGATCACAATGATAAAGATGTTCAGACTGGGTACATAAAGATTGGGAGATTGGGTAGCAATAGATACAGTGCAATTTTAAAGCTAAAGGTAAAAAACTATGAAGATGAAATTAGGTAGTTTTTAATATTGTTTTTGATTGACGCAAAAGTTGGACAGCTTTTCAATTCAATAGGGAGTGAGTTCCATAGACTGGGTCCCTTTATTTGCATAGAGTGTTTACACAGATTAAGTTTGACTCTGGGGATATCAAAGAGATATTTATTTCTGGTGTGGTGATAATGGGTCCTATTACATCTGTCCAGGGAGAGTTTCAGAGCAGGATTTGCATTTAAGAACAGGGTTTTGTAAATGTAGTTGACGCAAGAGAATTTGTGGAGTGAGATTATGTTTAGCATGTTTAGGGAGTTAAACAAGGGGGCTGAGTGTTGTCTGAAAGCAGAATTTGTTATTATTCTGATTGCAGATTTTTGCTGGGTGATGATGGACTTGAGGTGGTTTGCAGTGGTTGAACTCCATGCACAGATACCATAATTAAGATAGGGATAGATTAGTGCATAATATAGAGAGATGAGAGCAGAGTTAGGTACATAATATCTGATTTTGGAGAGTATACCAACTGTTTTAGAGACTTTCTTAGTTATGTGTTGTATGTGGGTACTGAAGTTGAGTCTCTTGTCTAGGAATAGGCCGAGAAACTTTCGATCATTTTTGTTGCTAATGTTTACATTGTCTATCTGAAGCTGAATTGCATTTGTAGATTTGTTTCCAAATAAGATGTAGTAGTTCTTTTCTATGTTAAGTGTTAGTTTGTTGGTTGACATCCATAAGTGGACTTTTTTTAGTTCATTATTAACAACATTATTTAGTGTTTGTGGGTTGGGGTTAGAGTAGATGATGGTAGTATCATCAGCAAACAAAATAGGTTTCAGAATGTTAGAGACATTAGGCAGATCATTGATGTATATAAGAAATAGGAGAGGTCCCAAAATGCTGCCCTGTGGCACTCCAACGGTTATTGGTAAAGTGGGAAAGGTTATATTATTGATGGCTACACATTAGTGTCTATCACTAAGATAGGATTGGATATAGTCCAGTGAATGGCCTCGGATTCCATAATGATGGAGTTTACGTAAGGGGTAATTGTGATTAACAGTATCAAAGGCCTTTTCAGGTCAATGAAGAGTCCAACCGGAAACTCATTTTTGTCAAGGGCTGAGTAGATTATATCAAGGAGACTAATAATTGCATCGTTGGTACTCTTTTGGGAGCGGAAGCCAAACTGAAAGGGGCTAAGAATGTCGAATTTTACGAGATAGGAGTAGAGCTTTTTGTAGATAATTTTTTCAAATATTCTTGATAGTATGGGTAGGTTTGATATTGGTCTATAATTGTTTATGTCTGCTGGATTACCTCCTTTATGAACTGGCGTTACTCTTGCTTTTTTAAGGATATCAGGGAAGGTATGACACACAAGGGATTTGTTGAACAACAGAGCTATAGGTGGCGCAAGGGCATGGGAGGCGCTCTTGTATACTCAGGTATACGCTCTTGTTACTCAGGTATATGCTCTTACGGTATACTCAGGTATATGCTCTTGTTACTCAGGTAACCGGGACAGAGCGTCGGCTATCACGTTGCCCACCTGAGGATGTGTTTATTTTTTTCCTTCATCTGATTCAAGAATACTAGTGGGTTATGGTCCGTGTACACTTCCACTATATTACCTGTGAGGTAGACTTCGAACTTTTTACATGTTAACACTAGCGCCAACGCCTCTTTTTTTTATCACTGAATAATTGCGTTGCGCCTTGTCAAATTTCACAGAGTAATAATATACTGGGTGTTCCACTTGATCATCCCCAGTTTGCAACAACACTGCACCAGCACCCGAGTCAGACGTGTCAACGTGAATTTTAAATGGTCGGTCGAACCTTGGACTAGCGAGCACTGGGGTGGAAGCTAAGATCAATTTCAAATATTTAAACGCCTCTGCAAAGTCTGTTGACCACTTAAATTTAACGGCCTTCCACAACAAGTCAGTGAGAGGAGTGGCGACACTGGAAAAGTTCTGACAAAAGCGTCGATAGTACGCACACATACCGATGAACCTTTGAATGTCCTTTTTAGACTTATGGAGGACTAGATACTCCAGAATGGCACTGATTATATCTTGCCGAGGTAACACTTTTCCTTGGCCCACTTCATAACCGAGGTACGTCACTGTGCCTTGGCCAAAATGACACTTTTTTGCATTTAAGGTTAGATTTGCATTTTTCAAAACTGTGAACAACTGGCATAACCTAGCTATGTGGTCACCCCAATTACTATCAAAGAGCACAATGTCATCTAAATACGCCTGACAATTTGGCACATTAGCAAGCAGAGAGTTCATTAGCCTCTGGAACGTGGCAGGGGCATTACGCAAGCCGAACGGTAACACTTGATACTCAAAGACACCATCAGGTGTTACGAACGCAGTTAGTTGTTTAGCACGTTCAGTGACCGGGATCTGATAATAACCCCTCGAGTGGTCGAATTTCAAGACGTACGTGGCGTTCCCGATTTCGTCGATGCAGTCTTCGAGAAGGAGCAGCGGATAGGCATCCACAATGGTCACCTTGTTGAGCTGCCGATAGTCGGTGCATAATCGCCAGGAGTCGTCTGGTTTGGGGACCAAAAGGCAGGGTGAGCACCAGGAGCCCTGGCTCGGCCGTATGAGGCCGTGCTGGAGCAGGAAGTCGACCTCTTTAAGTATGATGGCCTTCTTTTCCGGACTCATTTGATAGAGTTGAAGGCGAATGGGAGTGTAGTCCATCAACTTGACATCATGGTAAATGGCATCAGTCTGGGTCGGGACCTCCCCGAACAGACTGGAGAATTCGTCAAGCAACGACTGCACCTCTTCACGTTGGGCCATCTGCAAATGGGACAGTTCCTCCTCCACAGCATTCACAGAACTTGAATTATTGAGAATAAGATTAGTTGAGTCCCCAGAACAATCATCCCCTCCCTCACTGGAAAAGGAAACATTGGTTAGTGCGATGGGCCTGGGGCCCTGGAACTTCTTCAGCCGATTCAAGTGTACGAGCATTACCTGGTTATGCTTGTCAGAGTGCCTCACTTTGTACGTGAAGTCCTCAGTCTTTTCTGTCACAATGTAGGGGCCTTCGTACTTGTGGGACATAGTGTTCCCTAGTAGAGGCTTTAATACCAGGACAGGGTCACCAGGCTGAAATACCCGCAACTTAGCCCTAGCATTGTGTCGTTCTTTCATATTTTCTTGGGCCTTCCCAAGATACTTCAGTGCAGCCACCTTGTAGTCCTTGAGTCTCTGGTGGTGTTGCGCAAAGAAAGCCGAACCTTCGGTTAACGTTTTGTTTATTCAGGTAAGGTACATACATACAAGTGATTTTACATAAACTGATCGATTTATAGATAGAGCTAGTACATACAATGCCTAAAGGCACTATTACGCAATGCGTTTCGGGCAGGAAAAACATTAATATCTAAAACTTAATACTAATTGAGTATAAAGAATAAAATGTGTTGAGAACAAATACAAATAAAGATAAAAAAGGGGGGAGCATGACTGAAAAAGCAGCACAAATACAATAGGTCGACAAACAGCGTTGATTAAAAAAATAACAGACATGGGTTGACAATAGAGAGGTAAGGTAGGTTACAGGGAATTTATTACGTAGTGTTTAGTTTTTATCTTAAACTGGTTAAGAGAGGTACAGCCTTTAACATGGTTGGGAAGGTCATTCCACATTCTGGGTCCCTTGATTTGAAGATCATTTCTAGTTTGATTAAGTCGTACTCTTGGAATATCAAAACTGTATTTATTTCTGGTGTGGTGCTCATGGGTTCTGTTACAACCTTCAATGAAGCTTTTGAGGTCAGGATTGGCATTACAGTTCAGCTTTTTATATATGTATAATACACATGAGAGAATGTGCAGTGACTTAATATCTAACATATTCAGAGATTTGAGTAGGGGTACCGAGTGACGTCTGGGGCCAGAGTTGGATATTGTCCTAATAGCAGCTTTGTGTTGAGTAATTAGAGGACGTAAATGATTTTGGGTAAAAGAACCCCTACGTTACGTTCCCTAACAGATTCTCCTGTAACATTTGCAAGGGTCCACGAACTTTATGGCCAAAGACTAACTCAAAAGGAGAACAACCCAGTGAACTTTGTAACCCCTGTCGAGCAGCAAACAAAACATACGGCAAGTTCTCATCCCAGAAGGTGTGGGAACTCTCGCACGATGTCTTCAACATCTGCTTCAGAGTTAGATGGAACCGCTCAATTACCCCCTGAATCTGTGGATGGTATGGGCTGGAAACCTTATGAGTTATTCCATGGTCCTTACAGAATTGTTCGAAGATATCAGACTTAAAGTTAGTACCATTGTCAGTTTGCACGACCGGAGGCAGTCCAAAAGTGGAAAAAAAATTGCAACATACAAGCAACAACAGTGTTTGCTCGGATGTTCCTTACAGCAAAATCCCCTGGGTAACGGGTCGTGATACACATCATCGTGACTAGGTAAATATTACCAGACTTAGTTCTAGGCAATGGACCAACACAGTCCATTACCACATGAGAAAATGGTTCCTCCGGCACGACAATAGGCCTTAGAGGAGCTTTAGGTGGTGTCTGGTTTGGTTTCCCAACACGTGACAAGCAATACATGAATTACAAAATTTTTCCACTTTGCTTTTCAGCTTGGGCAAAAGAAGAAAAATACTTGAAGATTTTGTGATAAGTAGTATTAATACCTTGATGTTCCCCATAGGATCATCATGAGCAGCTGACAAAAAAACTCTTTCTCTATAGCAGGTCGGCAACATAACCTGGTGGACTACCTCCCACTCATTAGACAAGGGAGCACTCTGTGGTCTCCACTCTGTTCAATTCAACTAGCAGAAATAGGTAAATGTAGGCTAGTTAATTGTGAAGGGTTGTATCCTGGAAAAAGTCAGTAGTAGTTGGCATAGGGGGACCTTGATAAGCATAAATAAAGGTGTCATTTCCTTGACAATGAGAGGAAAAAATCATAGGTTCAGTAACCTTTAGTTGAGCTTCATTGTGGTTCCTCTTTAATGCAACCATTTTTTCAGTCTCTGCACATTTCAATATATAGTAGTGTAGTAAACTATCTAGCATCACAGAATCCAGGCAATGTCAGTAACTGTAATATGCCAACCATAACTGTGCTTCCATCATCCTGAGATGATCATACCCAGTCTAAGTTGTTCATGAGTCTTGCTAGGTGTGTAAGGTTAAATGCTCGCCAATTTGTACTGTAATTTGTAAACAAATATTTCTTGAGCAAAACAACAGCAAAGAACATCTGCCAAATTCAACGGGCCATGTGATCAATTGAGACCAAAACCCTGTGGGGACACCAGGTACCCGGGCATGGACCCCCCCCCCATTTAGGTTGCCACATAGTAGTATGTATTTGGTATATTTAGATTATTAAGGGTTTAAGTAATTCAGAGTTGTTTGATGATTGGATCTTTTTAAACATTTCTGAGAGAAAGGTCAAGTGTTTTGTCATTTCCCTAGATTTTTTTATACTTCTTCTAGGTATAGGGTTCAGCTTTAATCCCTTACTGGCTCTCAAGCCTGTGAAGGGAACAAGACCATCAGAAAAGATACTGTACTAGTCCTGACCCTGGAAACACAAACCGGAACTGTCTTTATTTTCCGCTTGTTACAACTTGTAATAAAGTTGTTACATCTTGGTTTAACGTGTTTATGACGTATTAGAACGTTGTTACAACTTGCTATATTGGTTGTTATAACTGGTTAGGAGGTGTTAAAAGTTGTTCGAACGTTGTACCAACGTCGTAGTTTCGGTGTGTGTTTGGTGGGGAGTCTGTCAAGACTGCCACCATGAGCCTGGTACATTTAATGTCCCCGGCCATGTGTACTGGTAACATACGCTGACAGAAGCTACTGAGGGGTATAAACCAAGAAAAAGCCAGACTGCAAAATGCTGTAAAATCATTGACAAGAAGCCAACAAATCCTTGCATATCAAAAATGGTTTTGTTCCCACTATATACACTATCATTACACTGGACTTCCATATATACTAGAAACACTTGTTTCCAGGTTTTTATTTTGTCATCTCATTCAAGTTCAATTTGTACTAAATTGTTCTTTCTTCTTTTTCAGCTCCATTTATATTCAAATCAGATCTCCTGCTCTCCTCTGTTTCTTCTATTCCTAGTGTTGTTAGACTCAATTCCCTTGGCCCTATCATCATTACCTAGTCCTCTTAGTTCTGGCAAAAGCCTTATGATATATCTTTGTACTTCAATTCTTTTATTTTGTACTTTATAAGAAAAGGGTTCCATCCTAGTGATGCACATCCTAATACTGGAGGTGTAAAATTTATAAATTTTCCACATTCAGATACTCTAAAAGTACTTCTTATACTAGTCAGTCAGCCATATGCCATATGCTTGTGGTATTTATGTATATTGTACGTACAGGAATAAGTATGAATCGGACTTACCTTAAAATTCTATTAATGCTTTCTTGCATTTTTCTGTCAGCCGAAACAAAAATGATTCATTTAGAGCATATCATTGAGAAAGTAATTATGCTAAAGAACGCACCAAGCTGGGAAGA
>WNGS01063830.1:9264-60361 GCA_020271785.1 Procambarus virginalis | reverse complement strand
TTTTCCACATTCAGATACTCTAAAAGTACTTCTTATACTAGTCAGTCAGCCAGCTTGTGGTATTTTGTATATTGTACGTACAGGAATAAGTGTGAATCGGACTTACCTTAAAAATTCTTATTAATGCTTTCTTGCATTTTTCTGTCAGCCGAAACAAAAGATTCATTTAGAGCATATCATTGAGAAAGTAATTATCTAAGAAAGCACCAAGCTGGGAAGACTATTAGAAAATCCAATGTAGAATGTAATAAACAACTCTCTGATGGGCCCATTTGGTAGCTCCAAAGCTACCCATTTGCATTCCCCAAGCCATTGGTTCCCCATTAAGCTCTCTTAAATCATGAGCCTACTGAAGACCAGTACCAAAATCTGGTCCCCCTCAACAGAGGCAAGGGAAGTCTGGGGATATGTAGATCAAGCCAGGACACACATAAAGAAGTAAAGCATACCAAAACAAGCAACTTTTTGGAAAGCATTGTTAACCCTGATACACACTAAATAAATAAATAAATTAAATATGTTTATTCAGGAAAGGTACATACATAAAGTGATTTACATAAATGGATCGATTTATAGATAGAGCTAGTACATACAATGCCTAAAGCCACTATTACGCAATGCGTTTCGGGCAGGAAAAACATTAATATCTAAACTTATTACTAATTGAGCATAAAGAATAAAATGTGTTGAGAACAAATACATATAAAGATAAAAAAAGGGGGAACATGACTGAAAAAGCAGCACAAATACAATAGGTCGACAAACAGCGTTGATTAAAAAAAATAACAGACATGGGTTGACAATAGAGGGGTAAGGTAGGTTACAGGGAATTTATTAGGTAGTGTTTAGTTTTAATCTTAAACTGGTTGAGAGAGGTACAGTCTTTAACATGGTTGGGAAGGTCATTCCACATTCTGGGTCCCTTGATTTGTAGAGCATTTCTAGTTTGATTAAGTCGTACTCTTGGAATATCAAAACTGTATTTATTTCTGGTGTGGTGCTCATGGGTTCTGTTACAACTTCAATGAAGCTTTTGAGGTCAGGATTGGCATTACAGTTCAGCGTTTTATATATGTATAATACACATGAGAGAATGTGCAGTGACTTAATATCTAACATATTCAGAGATTTGAGTAGGGGTACCGAGTGATGTCTGGGGCCAGAGTTGGATATTGTCCTAATAGCAGCTTTGTGTTGAGTAATTAGAGGACGTAAATGATTTTGGGTAGTAGAACCCCAAGCACAAATACCATAGTTGAGATATGGATAGATGAGGGAGTAATAGAGAGTCACCAGGGCAGGTCGGGGTACATAATATCTGATCTTAGAAAGAATGCCAACAGTTTTTGAAACTTTTTTTATATATTTAGAATGTGTCCCTGGAAATTCAGCTTGTGGTCAATGAGAACGCCAAGGAACTTGCCATCTAATTTGTTACAAATTTGGGTATTGTTTATTTTGAGATTTATTTGATTAGAGGATTTATTGCCAAACAGAATATAGAAAGTTTTGTCAATGTTAAGGGTGAGTTTGTTGGCAGTTAGCCAAAGATGGACTTTATTTAGCTCAGTATTTACTGTGGCATTTAGAGCAAGGGGGTCAGGACTGGAGTAAATGAAGGTTGTGTCGTCAGCAAATAGAATTGGTTTGAGGTGTTGGGAGGCATTTGGAAGGTCATTAATGTAGATGAGAAAGAGGAGAGGGCCAAGTATGCTGCCCTGAGGAACACCAATGTTGATGGGTAGGGTGGGAGAAATTGAATTATTCACAGAAACATACTGGAGCCTGTCAGTAAGGTAAGATTTGAGGTATTGCAGTGAGTGTCCTCTGACTCCATAATGATGTAATTTAAGAAGAAGGTTTTGGTGGTTGACAGTGTCAAAAGCCTTACGCAGGTCCACAAATAACCCAACAGGGAACTCATTTTTATCAAGAGCTGCATGAATCAAGTTAATCATACTAATAAGTGCATCGTTAGTGCTTTTTTTGGGTCTGAAGCCATATTGACAAGAGCTAAGTATATTGTGTTTGGCTAGATAAGAGTAAAGCTGCTTGTAGATTAGTTTTTCAAATATTTTTGACAAGTTAGGCAGGATTGATATAGGTCTGTAGTTGTTAACATCTGTGAGATCACCACATTTGTGGAGAGGGGTTACTCTCGCTTTCTTTAGAATATCTGGAAAGGTTTGGAGTTCAAGTGACTTGTTGAAGAGCAATGCAATAGCAGGGGCTAAAGATCTGGAGGTTTTTTGTAAATTAAAGTTGGTATCTCATCAAGGGCACTAGACTTGGTTTTAAGGGAAAGGATTATCTCATTGACATCAGTGGAATTAGTAGGCTTTAGGTACAGAGACTGTGGATAGTTACCTGTAAGATAGTCCTTAACATCAGTACTGGAAGATGGAATATCATTTGCAAGGGATGACCCAATGGAAGAGAAGAACCTATTGAACTCAATAGCAGAATCAGAGGCTGAAAGCTGACCAACGTTATTTGACAGGAGTGTTCGTTTGTTATTTAAAATCTTCTTTGATCCCAATATTTGTGAGATTGTGCTCCAAGTTTTTTTAATGTTGCTCTTTATTTGGGTAGATTTATCTTCGTAGTATTTAGCTTTCACTCGTCTAATTATTTTAGATAGCAATAACGAGTAATTCTTTTAAAATTCTTTGGAGACGGCTCCTAACCTATACTTCTTCTCAAGGTCATGTTTTTTATTAATGGATTTAAGTATTCCCTTTGTAAGCCAGGGATTGTTAAGCCTTTTGGTTGTGACTTGTTTTGTAAGCCTAGGACAGTGGGTGTTATAAAGGCTAAGAGTTTTTGAAGAAAAGATTGCACTGCTAGGTTGATGTCCCCTATGTTACCTAACTCGGATTCCCAGTTGACATTATCAGCAGCAGTTATAAAATTGTCTATAGCAGTTTCATTGTGCAGCCTAAAGCTTAACTCCCTTGACTCAAGAGGTGGTTTGATAATGTTAGTTAAGAGAAATGTGGGGTAATGGTCTGTAGTGCTATCGGTGATTATACCTGAAGTAAGCGGAGTGGTTATGTTGGTCCAGATGTGATCTAGAGTCGTGGCAGTACTATCAGTGATTCTAGTAGGTCTAGTGATTAAGGGTATGAGGAAGCAGGAATTCATACAGTTGAGGAAGCTAACAGCAGTAGGGTGTTCAGGCTCGCAGAGGTCAATATTAAAGTCCCCTGCGATAATTAGATGGTTTTTGTTCAGTCTGTTATCGAGTATTGGATTTCTAAGGTTTGAATTGAATTCGGTCACATCAGTGTTAGGAATTCTATAGACTGCACCCACAGACAGGACTGACTCGGCACCCATGACTCTGAAACTGGCGAAGATATACTCCCCACAGCAGTCTCTAGTTCTAATTATTTTTAAGCATTTTAGTTCTTGGTGGTAGTAAAGAGCAGTACCACCACCTCTCTGAATTTGACGACAGTTGTGAATTGCCGAGTAGTTAGGCATGTTAAAGAGTTGAGTAAAGAGTTTAAAAAGGTGAAACAAAGAGAAAATTAGGATACCTAGCCCGCACTAGGTGACAAGGGGGTTATTTATGTTGACTCATTGAGAGTGATAATAATGTGAGACAAACCACATTGGGAGAGGAAAGTGTTGAGGTTATCCTCATTAGCAATTGTAAACATTTTACCTACTGTGGTCTTTCTCACTTTAATCAAGCCATCTCTAACGAAGCACTGATGAATCGCATCTGGGTTTTGATGACGGATTTGACGCAGGCGGTAGAGGAGTTGCTGTCTTTTTCTAGTCAAGCACTCGTTGATGTAGATTCCCTTTCGTTGGGATGCAGCTGTCCAGACAAGATGCGATTTCATGGACTGGGAGGCCAGTTTCAAGCGAATTTTGCGCTGGTTTTGTCCTGATGGGTTCATTTTGCCTACTCTGTATGCAGCAATAATGTCAGTTTTGTTTAGATTGACCTGCAATTCTTGGTTTAAGAGATCCGGAACAATTTCAATACACTTTTCACCTTCGCGTTCCACTGGAATAGCTTGGGACAACACAACTACAGAATCAAGCAGCTTTTACTGATCTTGTTCATCCTGGGTGACGGAACGTTGGGCGGATAATGTATTGATACATGCAGTCATTTTGCTGAGAGCTTCCTCTTGTTTTTTTATGGCTTCATCAGATTTCAGACAAATGTTTTCCTCACGGAGATCATTCAAGTCATGCTGGAGTTGATCTTGGCTAGCCCTTAAGTTTCTAATATCCTCGTGGAGGAGGGTTATTTCTTGTTGTTTATGGAGGTTCGAACAGTTTGCTTGGTTTTCAGATTGAAGATTCAAGATAATCGTATTTTGAGCCTCAAGGACTGAGCACAACTTTTTGAACCATTGATTATCAGCCCAGTTAGGGAAATCCGGTGAGGGACCAGTAGCACGCTTGAATCTCGTAAACAGTGACGTAAGAGTGATAGAAGAGGATTGAGAGGACAACCCTCCCTGGCTCAATGGGGTGGAGGGGAGGGCAGCACCGCCGCCACAGGCCCCAGAGCTTCCAGAGGGAGAAACACGATGACTGTCAGTATTTGTCGGGATGGATGCCTTGTTAGGGGCTTTGTTGATCTTATTTGCCTGTGCAGTCTTCTTCCTGGGAGACATGATAGGTCGAGGATGACTGGAGTAAAGTTGTGGTGGAAACTTGCGTCAGGCAGCACGGGTGGTGGGCAGAGGCGGGCAGCAGTACTGACTCTCAGCCAGAGAGGATTGTTTGAATTTAGTTTGCGTCAGAATGAGTCGATATGGGTTGGTTACTTTGATTGTGCTATGACATGCTTGGACTCCATGTACTTAGCTGCCTGTGGGTGGCGGTCTACATCATCTGGCGGTAGTTTAAGGGCTGAAATACAGCGTAGAGTGAGGAGCGGAGATAGCGTGTACTCGACAGCGTCGGGTGATGTCAACGGGGTCGACTATGTAAACACACAGTTGTTGCCCAGAACCAATTGCTGGCTAGCAATACTCACATAACACAATATGCTCGCAATGGTGATTTGGGGTATTAGTACTCTCCTAGTTGTGCTTGCAGGGGTTGAACTTTGGCTCTCTGGTCCCGCCTCTCAACTGTCAAACAACTGGTGTACAGATTAATGAGCCTATTGGGCTCTTATCATATCTACATTTGAAGCTGTGTATGGAGTCTGTCTCCACCACTTTTGCCTAATGCATTAAATCTGTTAACTACTCAA
Source organism: Procambarus virginalis (assembly GCA_020271785.1). NCBI lineage: Eukaryota > Metazoa > Arthropoda > Malacostraca > Decapoda > Cambaridae > Procambarus > Procambarus virginalis. Next base: position 55,131 of record WNGS01063830.1, on the reverse strand, counting down.
GACACTGAAAAAAGTTCTAACGTCCCTGTGGCTCATTAGGGTACTAAGTTTCCACCTGTGTCCCCATGTTCATGTACCACCCATGCTAAACAAAAATGATTCATTTTTGAAAATAAATAATTTTTTAATCTATATCTGAAAAAAAATCTATATCTACTCTGTCAATTCCTCTGAGAATTTTATAAATAGTGATCATGTCCCCCCTAAATCTTGTGTCTTCCAGGGTCATGAGGTTTAGTTCCAGCAATATTTCCTTGTAGCTCCTACTTCTCAGCTCAGGGACTAGCCTGGTGGCATACCTCTGAACCTTTTCTAACTTTACTTTGTGTTTGACTAGATGTGGACTCCAGGCTGGAATAGTGTTGCTAATTTGTAGATGAATTTTGGATGAATATAGTCATAGCTTAGATCAGTTACCAATGTCTTCCATGCAGCTGTTTGTTTTGAAGAGCTCTATCTTCCTGGTCAGTTGTTTTTCAGTGAGGGGGTTCATCTAAGTATCCTATTCATCTATGTATCATATTGAGGAAGCCATATTCTGGTACTGGTCCTTGGTAAGTACTCATGACTTGAAAGAGCCTTATGGGGTGCCTAAGGCTTTGGGTGTCCAGGTGGGCAGCCCCAAGAGCCACCAAAGGGAGCCCTCCCATAATGCTATTTTTTTTTAGCTTTTCCAAGGCAAGTAACACATCAAAAGTCATTAATTTATTAGATGTAATTTTCTTCAGTGTATAAACATTGCTTTTTCACAAATATAAACACAATAAAGCTGATACTATATGTAAAAAAAACTCACATCTTTTCTTCTAAAATGTATAAAGGAGCTGTAGGATGAAGTACTTCTTTCTGAGCATAGTAAAACATTTCAGAAATGTTCTTGAGCGTCCTTGCTGAACACTGCAAGAAAACAATTATGACTCCTTTAAATATGCTTGAAAAAACTTTAATGAAATCTCCTTTTCCTTGAACACAATTAACAAAAATATCCATGTGGAATCAGGTCACTTGTTGCATTCTAGGACATTTTCATGAATCAACTGCTATTGCTTAATGCAAGCAAAGAGTTAAGGAAAGAGATAGTTTTATCATTCAAAATGCAGCATTAACTAATATATTGCAGATAAAACCTCTTAATTTCCATTTGACTGAGTTCAGTAAACATACTGCACATGGTAATACTTTAATACTTTTTAAAGTTTCCAAACAAATTTAGAAGGTTACACTAAAAATTAAAGTCAAGATTGTAATAACTAAAATTAGTACAGTATCACAGGTATATGCACATAACAAAAAACACATTAAATGACAGCTTACTTCAATGCATGTTTCAATTTCTGGATACTCCATCATAGTCTTCAATACAATCTGTAAATAAATTAACGTGTGTTGTTAGTACGATAATTACAACACTATATACATTTTAGGCATTCATATACATATGCACCAAATTCTTAGGCATTGATTCACATTATTAGCATTATAATGCATTATCTTAATAATGGTAAGTTATGACAAGAAATCTTTCATATCATTAACATCTTTGTCAATTAGTGTTTCAGCTATGAATTAGCAGTAGGAATGTATTAATAGTATATGGTAGTCTTTCAAAAAAATATTAATTTCGTTTAAAGTGTACCAAGAAAACCTCTTGGTTTTTAATAGAAATCTTAATTAACATTGCTAAAAAGATCAGTACGGTACTTTGCTACATCATTAGTCCTAACTGGTTGAAAATATATGCTGCTACTGTATCTCCAAAACTCTTTATCTCTGTGGTCTCCATTTTCTCATCAAAATCCGATCATTGTAGTAGTACCCAGTTGCTGCGTCTACAATTTCCTCCTTAGAGATGGCTACTTCGTGGCATTCTGCAAGACTGGGGTCCGCTTTCTGAAATTCACTCAAGGAGGCGTCCAGGCCTTGGTCAGATGCCATTGGCCGAGGCTCAACAGTGTTCTCCTCCACCTCCTCACTACTCTTGGTAGGCTCTCCACAGTGTTCTCGGCCACGTCATCAAGTCGGGCCATGTATGTGTCCGCAAGGTCCACTTAGCTTTCACCACTCGGAAAGTTCCTCGTGTCCTCGGGATTTACCACCTTGGCAAGCACAGGGCTGCCCTTACATTTAAGTCCCATAGACCTGATCACCGCGCACGCAGGGTACACAACATTATCCTCTGCGGCGGGTGGATCCAGGGAAACCTTAGGGGGTGGACAACATAATAGGCAGTCTGGAGTCCCCTACCTTATCCCCTGCTAAATCATTACCTAATATTATATCAACATTAGAGAAAGGTAGGTACGAAGTGACTCCGACTGTACAAATACCCTTGTGGAAATCAGATTCCAGGGTAACCTTATGGAGGGGTACTGCTCGAGTATCACTAGTGACACCCTCGACCAGTACCACCTCTCCAGTGTCGAGAGTGTTGGCACCTTGCAATGAACTCTCTAAAATTAAAGTCTGGATGGCACCTGGGTCTCGGAAGATCACCACGTCCTTCCAGGAGAAACCCTCAGACAAAAGTAGTCTCCCTTTCGATAAGAATGGGGTAAGCAGGTCCAACCACTGTGGGTTGGAGGTCTTACTCCCTAACTCTTCAGAAGGCCTCAAGCCCTGTGTCACAACAAGAGCATTGGGTCTTTTTTCTGGGTACAGTTGCCAACAACGGCTAGTAATGTGGTTTGGACATTTACAGTGACCACAGATACGTTGGGGAGAAGAGACATTACTAACAGAATTGCCCTTCGGTTCACCCTTAGGTGCCGTGGGGCTAGACACTTTAACAGGGTTAGTTATGTCTGAAACAGAAGGTGCATTAGTTAAAGGGTTAGAATGAGCTGGTCTGGACTGGCTGTGGGTATAAGTTTTGCTACTCTGTGGGGTATAATTATTTTTATTGGGCCTTTTGACCGCCAACTGGTAGTTTTCTGCCATCTTGGCCAAATTCACTATTTTAGGATCTACCTCTATCCTTCCTCTAATGTAATGTGCTACATTCTCTGGCATATTATCTATAAAGTGTTCCACTAAAACTAAATTCTTAAATGCCTCGTATGTTTCGGCTTTAGCCGAGCGAATCCATTTTTCAAACAATCTAATTTGATCATTAGCAAATTCAGTGAGAGGTTGGTTGTGAGTAGGCCTAAGGTTGCGATAAACTTGGCGGTGAGCTTCAGGCGTAACTTCATATGACCTCAAAATTCATTCCCTGACTTTACCATATTCAAAACACTCGTCGTCAGGCATGTTTATAAAAATATCTTGGGCTTTAACCCTAAGCCGCCCCTGCAAGATTTTCACCCACTCTTCCCTTGGCCAGTTCATGGACATGGCTAGTCTCGGAAAATGGTTGAAAAATCTTTCAGGGTCTGACTCTGAAAATTCAGGTAAGTTATGCTTTTTATCAGAATGCCTGGAGTTCGAGTCCCCAGTAGGTGGTGGTACCATTCTTACCGCCTCATTTTTGAGCCTTTGCTCTTCAACTTTAACATTTTGTTCTTCTACTCTAGCCTCTTGCTCTGCCAGTCTTAACTGGGCTAGTTTTAATTCTAACTCTATATATCTACTAGCTACACTTTCCCCTGGACTGGGCTCACATAAAATTGTATCACTTGGCAATAGTTCTTGGTCTATACAATGCCGTAAAATTTCATTCACCAAAGTCCACTTTTTATCAGTGTCGTTTAACTCGAGACTAAATTCCTTGCCTAACAACACTAAATTTGATTTGGTGAGGAGCTTAACCTCTACCACTGAAGGATCCTTTGCCAGTTCCTGCATTTTAGACACCATCACTAATAAATTTAGCTCCTAGCAAAAGAAAAAATTAAAAAATAAAAATTGGAAAAAACAAAAATTTGCACGGCCCTTAAGACAAGGCCACACTAACCTCAATCGTGAAGAGATCCAGCTGGGTGTCCAGTCAGTGCAAGATATATCCTTTGCTAGATGAGCTAGGCCCTAGGTTAACACACAACCGATCTGCGGAAAACAAGAATTTTTTAGTTTTGGCACTCAAAAATCTAATTTTTTTACAATTACAATGGTCCTCTCGGTCAGGCCAACCACTTGTTATAAATGTGGGCTGCTATGGGGGATCTAATATTATGGAGCAGGGTCAGCAGTTAGAATCAGGAGGTATCACTATTAAGGGAGATCATAAAGGCCCGGCCCCCAATAAAATATAAAACAGTGTTAACTTATTGGCTTCAAGAAAATGTCAGCCTAGAGGTAGATCATTGATCTCCTACACAGGAAGAATGGATACTTCTTTAAAACTAACTTATTTATTAAACCCTCTTAACAACCCCCCATATACATTCACAACAATAACAATTATTACTTTACCACACTATCTTACGTTAACTACCTTGGTCCACATAGACAGGATACAAGGTTTACACTTGGGACAAGCTAGGGTAAAGTCTACTAGGCAAGGGACACTAGCAAGGACTCTAGGTAGCTTACTGGTACCACTTGAGCACACGTGGTTCCACTGGGACCCTTTAGACTTAACTTAGCAATATAAACACTAGTGATACCCTACACATTATTACACACTTATGCCAGAAAACGAGAATGCAACATTACTTAGCTTTGTAAACTAGACACAGGATAAGGTAAGGGAGAGAAGTAGGAGGAAGTGGAGAGGGATGCAGAGCAACACAGTAGAGTTGTTGACACCACGCCGCCAGCCAGAGAAGAAGGCCAGCCTCGAGTCTCAGCTTTCTCCAGCTGACTCGCTGCCGGCCAACTACTCAGTTAATCGTACAGCAGCCCTATATCCAAGTTTATTCAGATCTACTTTACTAATACTTTCTAATCATTTGTAAACATAGTTGATGCCTATTTTATTAATTAATAATCAACCACAAGCTCAGTCTTTTAATGCTCTGTGAGAAACAAGATTCGTCTTACATCTGGCAAGGAAGATACGAACAAAGAAGCTCGACAAGCGCCTCAAATAATATAAAGTAATTTATTTAGCTCAATTTGACCTCAGGTTTCCACTGATGAACCCAGGGTTGTAACAGTGATCAATGAGAACGCCAAGGAATTTTCCATAAATTGTTACAAATTTGGGTATTATTTATCCTGAGATTTATTTGATTTGAGGATTTATTGCCAAACAAGATATTGTTTTTTTTTTTGAGATATATACAAGAGTTGTTACATTCTTGTACAGCCACTAGTACGCGTAGCATTTCGGGCAAGTCCCTGGAATACGACCCCCGCCACGAAGATCGTTGTTACAACCAAGTACTCATTTTTCTGTTGAGTTAAACAGAGGCTACAGTTAAGGATTTGCGCCCAGTAAATCCTCCCCGGCCAGGATACGAACCCATGACAAAGCGCTCGCGGAATGCCAGGCGAGTGTCTTACCACTACACCATGGAAACTGATGACCTGATGACTGATATAGAAAGTTTTTCAATGTTGAGGGTGAGTTTGTTGGCAGTTAGCCAAAGATGGACTTTATTTAGCTCAGTATTCACTGTGCCATTAAGAGCAAGGGGGTCAGGACAGGAATGAATGAAGGTTGTGTCGTCAGCAAATAGAATTTGTTTGAGATGTTGGGAGGCATTTGGAAGGTCATTAATGTAGATGAGAAAAAGGAGAGGGCCAAGTATGCTGGCCTGAGGAACACCAATGTTGATGGGTAGGGTGGGAGAAATAGAATTATTCACAGAAACATACTGGAGCCTGTCAGTAAGGTAAGATTTGAGGTATTGCAGGGAGTGACCTCTGATCCCATAATGATGTAATTTAAGAAGGTTTTGGTGGTTGACAGTGTCAAAAGCCTTATGCAGGTCCACAAATAACCCAACAGGGAACTCATTTTTATCAAGAGCTGCATGTATCAAATTAATCATACTAATAAGTGCATCGTTAGTGCTTTTTTGGGGTCTGAAGCCATATTGACAAGAGCTAAGTATATTGTGTTTGGCTAGATAAGAGTAAAGCTGCTTGTAGATTAGTTTTTCAAATATTTTTGACAAGTTTGGCAGGATTGATATAGGTCTGTAGTTGTTAACATCAGTGAGATCACCACATTTGTGGAGAGGGGTTACTCTCGCTTTTTTTAGAATATCTGGAAAGGTTTGGAGTTCAAGTGACTTGTTGAAGAGCAATGCAATAGCAGGGGCTAAAGATCTGGAGGCTTTTTTGTAAATTAAAGTTGGTATCTCCTCAAGGGCACTAGACTTGGTTTTAAGGAAAAGGATTATCTCATTTTCATCAGTGGAATTTGCAGGCGTTAGGTACAGAGACTGTGGATAGTTACCTGTAAGATAGTCCTGAACATCAGTACTGGAAGATGGAATATCATTTGCAAGGGATGCCCCAATGGAAGAGAAGAACCTATTGAACTCAATAGCAGTATCAGAGGCTGTAAGCTGATCATCATTATTTGACAGGAGTATCGGCTTGTTATTTGAACTCTTCTTTGATCCCAATATTTGTGAAATTGTGCCCCATGTTTTCTTAATGTTGCCCTTTGTTTGGGTAAATTTATCTTTGTAGTATTTAGTTTTGGCTCTTCTAATTATTTTAGATAGCAATGACGAGTAATTCTTTGAAAATTCTTTGGAGACGATTCCTAACCTACACTTCTTCTCCTCATTTATGTTTGGGAAGGTGGTGGCAGTGTTTTAATGATTTTAATTATTAGTTGTAAATTAATAACCTCTATTCTTGTTGTATCCTCCTCATTTAATATTCAGCTTATATTCGTGGCAGTCCAGTGAGGGGTCATTCTGGACTGTAACAGTGTTAAGCTGGGGTATTGGATGAAGGGAAAGAGTAGAGAGAAGTAAGAAGAAAAGGGTTATAACAAGAAGGGTAGAGGGTCAAGGGTTTATTACAATGGTAGCAGCGGTGTTTTCAATAATTCCTTGACGATTATTGAAGCCTCACGCGCCTGTCCGTTCAGTTATGCTGTGTGGTGAGAGTGCAGCCGGGGCCCACGAGATAGAGTCGACGGTAATCCTATGTAGTGCGATTTCCATAGAGTAGGCGATTCTAGCGTCGTGAGGTGCTGGTAGTTGAAGTATAGGTAGTTAAGTGTAGGCGCTAAGTAGCAGTAAAGAGTGGAGGCCGCCTTGGGCAGATGGGATTTGGTAGGTACTTGATCGTCTTCCATCGGCTTGGGGGAGTTGGGAACTTTCATATTTCCAACTGCAGTTCCGTGTGTTAGAACTGTCGTGAGCGGGGAATTTATTAGGATGCTAATTTTTCCTCGAGGGGGTGTCGGACGACCCATTGTACTAGACGTACAGTAAAGTTAAGAAGGTGACCGCGGTTAACTGAGGAATAACCTAGTATCTCAAGCAAACGGGGTGACGGATGTGTCATACTTAGGTGTCGACAGTCATTCCGCATTCTAGTCTAACTGTCGACCTGTAGCAGCATATTTGTAGTGTTGGAATCTAGGTGGTTGGATCGCCTACCTTCCTTGAGGTGCTTCCGGGGCTCATCGTCCCCGCGGCCCGGTCATCGACCAGGCCTCCTGGTTGCTGGACTGATCAACCAGGCTGTTGGACGCGGCTGCTCGCAGCCTGACGTATGAGTCACAGCCTGGTTGATCAGGTATCCTTTGGAGGTGCTTATCCAGTTCTCTCTTGAACACTGTGAGGGGTTTGCCAGTTATGTCCCTTATGTGTAGTGGAAGCGTGTTGAACAGTCTCGGGCCTCTGATGTTGATAGAGTTCTCTCTCAGAGTACCAGTTGCACCTCTGCTTTTCAACGGGGGTATTCTGCACATCCTGCCATGTCTTCTGGTCTCATGTGATGTTATTTCTGTGTGCAGGTTTGGGACCAGCCCCTCTAATATTTTCCACGTGTAAATTATTATGTATCTCTCCCGCCTGCGCTCAAGGGAATACAGATTTAGGCTCTTTAGTCGGTCCCAATAGTTTAGATGTTTTACCGAGTGGATTCTAGCAGTAAAGGATCTCTGCACGCTCTCCAGGTCAGCAATTTCACCAGCAGTGAAAGGGGCTGTCATTGTGCAGCAGTACTCCACTCTAGAGAGCACAAGCGTTTTGAAAAGTGTCATCATCGGTATAGCATCTCTAGTGTGAAAAGTTCTTGTTATCCAACCTGTCATTTTTCTTGCAGTTGTGACGGCTACTTTATTGTGTTCTTTAAAGGTAAGGTCTTCCGACATGAGTACACCCAGATCCTTTACATTGCCTTTTCGTTCTATGTTATGATTTGCCTGAGTTTTGTACGTGGTTTCCGTTTTTATATTTTCATTTTTTCCATAGCGCATGAGCTGGAACTTGTCTTCGTTAAACACCATATTATTTTCTGTAGCCCATAGAAAGACCTGATCTACATCTGACTGGAGGTTCGCCGTGTCCTCTATGTTGCCTACTCTCATGAAGATCCTAGTGTCATCTGCAAAGGATGATACAGTGCTATAGGTTGTGTTCTTGTCTATGTCCGATATGAGGATGAGAAAAAGTACTGGAGCAAGCACAGTACCCTGGGGGACTGAGCTCTTAACGGTTGACGGGTTGGATTTTATTTTGTTGACTATTACACATTGGGTTCTGTTGGTCAGGAAATTGTAGATCCATCTGCCTACTTTTCCGGTAATTCCTTTTGAGCGCATTTTATGGGCAATAACACCATGGTCACATTTATCAAAAGCTTTTGCGAAATCTGTGTAAATTACATCAGCGTTTTGTTTGTCTTCCATAGCATCTAATGCCATATCATAGTGGTCCAGCAACTGCGACAGGCAAGAGCGCCCTGTTCTGAAACCATGTTGTCCGGGGTTATGGAGATGCTGTGATTCCATGTATTTTGTGATCTTACTTCTTAGCACTCTCTCAAAAATTTTATGATGTGCGATGTTAGTGCTATCGGTCTGTAATTTTTTGCCTCTGCCTTATTTCCTCCTTTATGAAGTGGTGCTATCTCTGCTGTTTTTAGTATATCAGGAATAACGCCAGTATCTAGGCTTTGTCTCCACAGAATGTGAAGGGCCTGCGATAGTGGTTTTTTACAGTTCTTGATGAATATGGAGTTCCAAGAATCCGGGCCTGGTGCGGAGTGCATAGGCATACTGTTTATGGCTTCTTCAAAATCCAGTGGGGATAGGGTGACGTCTGATATATGATTTGATGTTGGTATCATATCCATGAAAAATTCATTTGGGTTATCGATCTTTAGTGCGTTTAATGGCTCGCTGAAGACAGAGTCGTATTGCTTCCTCAGTAGCTCGCTCATTTCTTTGTTGTCATCGGTGAAAGTTCCATCTTCCTTTCGCAGGGGCCCGATACTAGATGTGGTTTTTGATCTTGATTTTGCATAGGAGAAAAAATATTTCGGGTTTCTCTCTATTTCACTGATGGCCTTTTGCTCTCTTTCCCTCTCCTGCGTTTTGTATGATTCTTGTAGCTTGAGTTCAATTTTTCCTATTTCGCTACCTAACCTTCTTCGCCGTTCCTGAGATAGGGTGCGACTCTCAAGTTGTACCGCGATTCGTTTTCTTCGCCTATATAGGGAACGACGTTCTCGTTCCAATCTGCATCTCTTCCTCTTTTTTCTTAGGGGATGCGGTTTGTACATATTTCTAGTGCTACTGAGCTTATTTTTTCCAGGCACTGGTTCAGGTTCGCATTTCCTAGCTGTTCTTCCCAGTTTATTTCTGTGAAGTCCTGGTTTATTTGCTCCCAGTTTATCTGTTTATTATTGAAGTTGAATTTGCTGAAATCTCCTCCACCGGGAATCTGGACTGGTTTTGAAGGTCTATTCCCCATGGTTGTCATAACTTCAATTAAGTTGTGATCTGAGTAACAGGTATTTGTAATCATTATGTTCCTGATCAATTCATCATTATTAGTGAAAATGAGGTCCAGCGTGTTCTCCTTCCTGGTTGGTTCTACTATTTGCTGGTTTAAGGCAAACCTGTCGCACATCCGTAGCAGGTCATTTGCATGTGCCTGTTCATTAAGGCTACTTCCTGGTATTCTTTCTGATATTACTGTATTAGCCAGGTGCTTCCATTTCAGGTGCCGTAGGTTGAAGTCCCCAAGCAGGATGATGTTCGGAGCTGGATTTGTGAGGTTTTCCAAGCAGTGTTCTACTTTCATTAGTTGGTCTTTAAACTGCTGAGGGTTTGCCTCCGGTGACTTATATACAAGGACAATAACTACATTTATAATCTCTATTTTGATTATCAGCACTTCCACCATATCATTTGAGGTGTTTAGCAGCTCAGTACAGATGAGTGTGTCTTTGATGTATAGGCTGACCCCACCCTGAAGCCGGTGTTTCCTATCACATCTGAAAAGATTGTACTCTGAGATCCATATTTCACCATCATGGTAGTCCTTTGTGTGGGTTTCTGTTAGGGCTGCAAACACTGCATTTGCCTCATGAAGGAGACCATCTATAAAGTGAACTTTGTTGGATTTGCGTGTTTTTATACCTTGAATGTTGGCAAATATAAATGATGTTATCGTGGTAGTGGAAGTGCTGGATGCCTTACTTGGTGTTAATATCTGAGGCTCTGGTAAGGGGGCCACTGTGTTTGCGTCCAGGGTGTGTTGTTTTCGAGGTGATTCGTCCAGTTTCGGTAGTGGGGCGAGTGTTGTGTGGTGTAGTACCTGTGTGTTTGTTGGTAATGTGTATTCCAGACTTGTGGGTATCTCCCTTCCCCTCTGTAATCCTGTGGTGGTTCCATCTGACTGTTCCTCTCTCTTATATTTTCTGCTCTGTTTCTGCCTTCCTCTAAAAAATTGCCAGTAGTGTCATACTGATTTTCCCGTCTATAACGTTGTGTACCTCTCACGTGGAATTCCGGACACTGAAGATTGTAGCATTTTTTGTCCCTAATTGAAAATTGACATAATTTGGGGTGGAAGTATCTACACCCTGTTCCAAAACGGCATGTACCCCTCGCCAACATGTTCCTGCATTTTCGAGGATGCAGAAAATGGCATTTTGTTCCTAATTTTCCAGAGTGATTTTTCCAGAGTGCCTAGAGTGAATTGGCGGGCTGGAAGGGACAGTTATAGATTTAAATCGAGTTCCTCTTAAGTAAACATAAGTGTCCCTTGTATATTAAGTTTCCCTTCAATTTAAGTAATCCCACTTGTTAGTTAAGTTTTCCTCCTTGTTTAAGTAATTTTCGTATATAAGTGTTGTTATTTTCTAAGTATTTGTTTTACATAATATTACGGAAGTCGGGAGTTTTTGTTCCGTGCTGTGCAGTATTAATTCTCTGAGAATTACTGAGGTGAGTGGTTTGACTGTTTTCAAGTGAAGTGCATTAAATTGGAGTCTATGGAAGACTCAGTGAAAATCGTGGAAAATTTTTGTGGTGAACTTTTTCAAAGCCGCTTGGAAAATCTCAGTTTTTGGCCAGTTTCGAGTCTAGCCCTACGCCCAACGGGTCATCAGTGTTAACTCAAGTGTACGGTTAAAGTGATTCGGGTTAGAGCTTTGAGAGTCCAAAAGTCGATTTTGGTCATTTTAGCCATTTAGCGTTGAGACTGATTTTTTTCTAGCGGTTCTCAGCGCCCAGTGTGGCAGCGCTCGGTAATCGTTTGCGCTCAACCAAGTGTCTAAGTGTCTCGCGAGTAGTATATTCAGTTCAAGTGATAAGCAAACGACACGACGGTATTTAATTTATAATTTTGAGAAAAGAAATACTTATTTAATTAAGAATTAGTGCGGAGACTACTTTCTGAGGATTCGACTTCGTGACAGTGAGCGCGCTTTTAATTTTTGTATACTTACCAACGAGTCCAAGTGGTTAGCGAGTGTTATATTCGGTCAAGTAATTATTCACCTACGTGCCAGTATTTAATTTATAATTTTGGGAAAATAATTACTAATTTTAATTAAGATTCAGCGCGACTGTCTGTGGCTGTGAGCGTCACGGTTATCAGTGTTAATTTCTCTGCATTTTACAACGCGACCGGCGGTGAATCAGAGTATACTATATAAACATCGAGTTCATTCAGTAACGTAAATACGTAATTTAACATTAATTTGGATTAACTAATAAATACTTATAATTATTTTCGAGCGCCGTTGTTAGCGTCGGGCGTTAAGAATTAAGTAATTGTTGAAGATTTAAACATTGCACCAGTATTAAATTAACGATAACGTCATTCCTAGGGCCCCTAAGAATTACAAAAGAAACATTTGAGAAATTCAGTTAACGTAAAGTATTAATTGTGTGCTGGTAAACAACACTTAGATTATTTTTGATAAATAAAACAGAGTTTAAACTAAATTATTTACAATAAATTCAATGTAGTTCCTTTCACGATAACATTCACTGTATAATGACTGTATATTTTTGTTCAAGAATTCGGTAATTATTCATTTTTTAATTAATATTAGTCTTGCATTTAGAGACAAGAAATTCTTACTATAATTCTTTTATCATTACGTTACCAGTCAACTTCGAGTGTCAAATATATATCGTAAAATAATTACATTGTATCAAAATCATTTTAGTAATTTCCTGGCATTTAATAAATTAACAAAGCCTTTTATATTTGGTTGTATTTTTGCGCATGTATTTATATAAATAAATAAATAAATATATGTTTATTCAGGAAAGGTACATACATAAAGAGATTTTACATAAGTGGATCGATTTATAGATAGAGCTAGTACATACAATGCCTAAAGCCACTATTACGCAATGCGTTTCGGGCAAGAAAACATTAATATCTAAAACTTAATACTAATTGAGCAAAAAGAATAAAATGTTTTGAGAACAGATACAAATAAAGGTACAAAAAAAAAAGGGGGGGGAACATGACTGAAAAGCAGCACAAATACAATATGTAGACAAACAGCGTTGAATAAAAAAAAAAAATAAGACATGGGTTGACAATAGAGGGGTAAGGTAGGTTACAGGGAGTTTATCAGGTAGTGTTTAGTTTTAATCTTAAACTGGTTGAGAGAGGTACAGTCTTTAACATGGTTGGGAAGGTCATTCCACATTCTGGGTCCTTTGATTTGTAGAGCATTTCTAGTTTGATTAAGTCGTACTCTTGGAATATCAAAACTGTATTTATTTCTGGTGTGGTGCTCATGGGTTCTGTTACAGCTTTCAATGAAGCTTTTGAGGTCAGGATTGGCATTACAGTTCAGCGTTTTATATATGTATAATACACATGAGTGAATGTGCAGTGACTTAATATCTAACATATTGAGAGATTTGAGTAGGGGTACCGAGTGATGTCTGGGGCCAGAGTTGGATATTGTCCTAATAGCAGCTTTGTGTTGAGTAATTAGAGGACGCAAATGATTTTGGGTAGTAGAACCCCAAGCACAAATACCATAGTTGAGATATGGATAGATGAGGGAGTAATAGAGAGTCACCAGGGCAGGGCAGGGTACATAATATCTGATCTTAGAAAGAATGCCAACAGTTTTTGACACTTTTTTTGATATATTTAGAATGTGTCCCTGGAAATTAAGCTTGTGATCAATGAGAACGCCAAGGAATTTGCCATCTAATTTGTTACAAATTTGGGTATTGTTAATTTTGAGATTTATTTGATTAGAGGATTTATTGCCAAACAGAATATAGAAAGTTTTGTCAATGTTAAGGGTGAGTTTGTTGGCAGTTAGCCAAAGATGGACTTTATTAAGCTCGGTATTTACTGTGGCATTTAGAGCAAGGGGGTCAGGACTGGAGTAAATGAAGGTTGTGTCGTCAGCAAATAGAATTGGTCTAAGGTGTTGGGAGGCATTTGGAAGGTCATTAATGTAGATGAGAAAGAGGAGAGGGCCAAGTATACTGCCCTGAGGAACACCAATGTTGATGGGTAGGGTAGGAGAAATTGAATTGTTCACAGAAACATACTGGAGTCTGTCAGTAAGGTAAGATTTGAGGTATTGCAGGGAGAGTCCTCTGACTCCATAATGATGTAATTTAAGAAGAAGGTTTTGGTGGTTCACAGTGTCAAAAGCCTTACGCAGGTCCACAAATAACCCAACAGGGAACTCATTTTTATCAAGAGCTGCATGAATTAAGTTAATCATACTAATAAGTGCATCGTTAGTGCTTTTTTTAGGTCTGAAGCCATATTGGCAAGAGCTAAGTATATTGTGCTTGGCTAGATAAGAGTAAAGCTGCTTGTAGATTAGTTTTTCAAAAATTTTGATAAGTTAGGCAGGATTGAAATAGGTCTGTAGTTGTTAACATCAGTGAGATCACCACATTTGTGGACAGGGGTTACTCTCGCTTTTTTTAGAATATCTGGGAAGGTTTGGAGTTCAAGTGACTTGTTGAAGAGCAATGTAATTGCAGGGGCTAAGGATCTGGAGGCTTTTTTGTAAATTAATGTCGGAATCTCCTCAAGGGCACTAGACTTGGTTTTAAGGGAAAGGATTATCTCATTGACATCAGTGGAATTAGTAGGCTTTAGGTACAGAGACTGTGGATAGTTACCTGTAAGGTAGTCCTTAACCTCAGTACTGGAAGAAGGAATATCATTTGCAAGGGATGACCCAATGGAAGAGAAGAACCTATTGAACTCAATAGCAGAATCAGAGGCTGAAAGCTGACCATCGTTATTTGACAGGAGTGTTGGTTTGTTGTTTAAAATCTTCTTTGATCCCAAGATTTGTGAAATTGTGCTCCAAGTTTTTTTAATGTTGCTCTTTATTTGGGTAAATTTATCTTCGTAGTATTTAGTTTTGGCTCGTCTAATTATCTTAGATAGCAGTAAAGAGTAATTCTTTGAGAATTCTTTAGAGACGGTTCCTAGCCTATACTTCTTCTCAAGGTCATGTTTTTTATTAATGGATTTAAGTATTCCCTTTGTAAGCCAGGGATTGTTAAGCCTTTTGGTAGTGACTTGTTTTGTAAGCATAGGACAGTGGGTGTTATAAAGGCTTAGAGTTTTTTGAAGAAAAGATTGTACTGCTAGGTTGATGTCCCCTATGTTACCTAACTCTGACTCCCAGTTGACATTATCAGCAGCAGTTATAAAATTGCCTATAGCAGATTCATTGTGCAGCCTAAAACTTATCTCCCTTGACTCTAGAGGTGGTTTGTTAATGTTAGTTAAGAGAAATGTGGGGTAATGGTCTGTAGTACTGTCGGTGATTATACCTGAAGTAAGCGGAGAGGTTATGTTGGTCCAGATGTGATCTAGAGTCGTGGCAGTACTATCAGTGATTCTGGTAGGTCTAGTGATTAAGGGTATGAGGAAGCAGGAATTCATACAGTTGAGGAAGCTAACAGTAGTAGGGTGCTCAGGCTCGCAGAGGTCAATATTAAAGTCCCCTGCGATAATTAGATGGTTTTTGTTAAGTCTGTTATCGAGTATTAGATTTCTAAGGTTTGAATTGAATTCGGGCACATCAGTGTTAGGAATCCTATAGACTGCTCCCACAGACAGGATAGACTCGGTACCCTTTACTCTGAAACTGGCGAAGATATACTCCCCACAGCAGTCTCTAGTTCTAATTACTTTTAAGCATGTTAGTTCATGATGGTAGTAAAGAGCAGTACCACCACCTCTCTGAGTTTGACGACAGTTGTGAATTGCCAAGTAGTTAGGCATGTTAAAGAGTTGAGTAGTATCCTCTTTCAACCATGTTTCAGTAAGTATAATAAAAGTGAATTTGTTGTCAATAGTTTCAATTAAGGCACTAACATCATCGAAGTGTTTACCTAGGGATCTAACATTTAAGTTGATTACAGAGATATTGTGATTATGTGATAATACATTGTTTACATCATTTGCTGTAAAATATCTGCAGTTCAGATCATTAAAGTGATGATTGTCATAGATAGTGGATAAGAGGTTTAGTTCAGGGTCTAAACTTGCCTGCATAATAAGGATGGTTGCAGGAATACAAGGCAGGAATGGCAAATTACAAAAAAGAATTAAGACATAAAAGGGGAAAATATATATAAAACAAGTCTATACAACACACAAACAAAATGAACAAAAAAAGAACAAAAAATGAGGTAGCTTACAGGTACTCTCAGGTACACTAGCTGTAAGTAAATAATTTCCATAAATGAGACACAGGCAAAGCCAGTGGTACAATGGAGTAAGAGAGGATGGCGAGGCTAGGCAACCTTAGTAATAAATGAATTCAGAGAAAAAGTTGAGTAATAAACATAGGTTAATTTAAGCTAAGGATTATTTACTAAAAGTAGTAAGTTATGACCGTATACTTAAGAGGCATGAAGATATATTTAAGCACTCGGTTAATTGTGCCCAGAAAATGACTAGTAAAAGGAAATTAAAAATTAATTAAAAAAGTGAAACAAAAAGAAATTAGGATACCTAGCCCGCACTACGTGACAAGGGGATTAATTATGTTGACTCTTTGGGAGCGCTAATAAAGTTAGACAGACCACATTGGTTGAGGAAGGTGTTGAGGTTATCCTCATTAGTAATTGTAAACATTTTACCTGTTGATGTTTTCCTAACTTTAATCAAGCCATCTCTAACGAAGCACTGATGAATCGCTTCTGGGTTTTGATGACGGATTTGACGCAGGCGGTAGAGGAGGTGCTGTCTTTTTCTAGTCAAGCACTCGTTTATGTAAATTCCCTTTTTTTGGGACGCAGCTGTTTGGACAAGATGAGATTTAGTGGACTGGGAGGCCAATTTCAGTCGAATTTTGCGCTGGTTGTGTCCAGATGGGTTAGTTTTGCCTACTCTGTAGGCAGCAATAATGTCAGTTTTGTCTAGATTGACTTGCAATTCTTGTTTTAAGAGATTCTGAACAATTTCAGTACACTTTTCACCTTCGCGTTCCACTGGAATAGCTTGGGACGACACAACTACAGAATCAAGCAGCTTTTGCTGATCCTGTTCATCCTGGGTGACGGAACGTTGGGCGGATAAAGTATTGATACTTGCAGTCATTTTGCTGAGAGCTTCCTCTTGTTTTCTTATGGCTTCATCAGTTTTCAGACGATTGTTTTCCTCACGGAGATCATTCAATTCTCAATTCGATCATTTTATTCAACCGTCGTATACAGTGTCTTGTTTCACACGTCGTATTGTCTTGTTTATTATTGCTTTATATGGCTTGTTTCGCAGTGATAATTGGTAGAACATTCTGGTTGCGTAATTCTATCTATTGGAGACGAGGTTAATAAGACACAGAAATTTCATTCATTGGTAGATTTATGGTTCTCACTGGGGCTGTGGAACGCGGTTAAGAAAAATTTTGAATGAAGGATAGTTCCGGGATAGATGCTTGAGAATTTTAACGAAAAAAAAAATTTGGGATACCTTGAGAGGTTATTGAGAGTGGGCTTAATTGTTGAGTTCGGGACTGTGTTAAAATTTCACGGCGATCGCTTGTCGTGATAGCTCCTGGCATACTACACCCAGTAGGGTCAGTTTGTGTGGATTAGCGAGGAAAGTGCGGGTTGTAGGTACATGTTTCTCAGAATTAAAGGCATGGTGGAAAGCGAGACTACCGGGGGGGGGGGGGGCGCCTGCGACAAACCCCTAACTGGTGGGGGCGGTGCAGGCGTTAGCTCTTGATGAGGGAACCCAAGCAGGCCCCACAGTGTGGCGAGGTGACCCCATCAGGAGCCTAGGGAGCACCCAGGCGGATGCAACGGATCTGGGGGCCCAGGGGGCTGCAGCCCTGGACGATAGCAGGATTTCGTTGGGGGGCTCTCGGTCCACGGATATCACGATGATTGGTGGGGCCATAGGGAGTGATGGGGAAGTGGACCCCAACAATAGAACATCCACCCCCGTCCAACAACGGACTCCAGGGGATGATAAATAAATAAATAAATAAATTTTTATTCAGGTAAGGTACATACATACAGGGTAATATACAAACTTGATGGATTTATAGATGGAGCTAGTACATACAATGCCTAAAGCCACTATTACGCAAAGCGTTTCGGGCAGGAAAAACATTAAAGACTAAAAATTAATACTAATTGAGTTTAAAGTATAAAATGTGTTGAGAACAAATGAAAATAAAAATAAGAAAGGGGGGAACATGGCTGAAAAAGCAGCACAAATACAATTAGGTCGACAAACAGCGTTGTTTAAAAAAACAGACATGGGTTGACAATGTAGGGGTAAGGTAGGTTACAGGGAATTTATTAGGTAGTGTTTAGTTTTTATCTTAAACTGGTTGAGAGAGGTACAGTCTTTAACATGGTTGGGAAGGTCATTCCACATTCTGGGTCCCTTGATTTGTAGAGCATTTCTAGTTTGATTAAGTCGTACTCTTGGAATATCAAAACTGTATTTGTTTCTGGTGTGGTGCTCATGGGTTCTGTTACAACCTTCAATGAAGCTTTTGAGGTCAAGATTGGCATTACAGTTCAGCGCTTTATATATGTATAATACACATGAGAGAATGTGCAGTGACTTAATATCTAACATATTCAGAGATTTGAGTATGGGTACCGAGTGATGTCTGGGGCCAGAGTTGGATATTGTCCTAATAGTAGCTTTGTGTTGAGTAATTAGTGGACGTAAATGATTTTGGGTAGTAGAACCCCAAGCACAAATACCATAGTTGAGATATGGATAGATGAGGGAGTAATAGATAGTCACCAGGGCAGGGCAGGGTACATAATATCTGATACCTGGTTGAGACCTGGTTGATGGGGTTCTGGGAGTTCTTCTACTCCCCAAGCCCGGCCCGAGGCCAGACTTGACTTGTGAGAGTTTGGTCCACCAGGCTGTTGCTTGGAGCGGCCCGCAGGCCCACATACCCACCACAGCCCGGTTGGTCCGGCACTCCTTGAAGGAAACAATCTAGTTTCCTCTTGAAGATGTCCACGGTTGTTCCTGTAATATTTCTGATGCTTGCTGGTAGGACGTTGAACAACCGTGGACTTCTGATGTTCATGCAGTGTTCTCTGATTGTGCCCATGGCACCTCTGCTATTCACTGGTTCTATTCTGCATTTTCTTCCATGTCGTTCACTCCAGTACGTTGTTATTTTACTGTGCAGATTTGGGACCTGTCCCTCCAGTATTTTCCATGTGTATATTATTTGATATCTCTCTCGTCTCCTTTCTAGTGAGTACATTTGGAGAGCTTTGAGACTATCCCAATAATTTAGGTGCTTTATCTCGTCTATGTGTGCCGTATATGTTCTCTGTATTCCCTCAATTTCAGCAATCTCTCCTGCTCTGAAAGGGGAAGTGAGTACCGAGCAGTACTCAAGACGGGACAACACAAGTGATTTGAAGAGTACAACCATTGTGATGGGATCTCTGGACTTGAAGGTTCTCGTAATCCATCCTATCATTTTTCTGGCTGACGCAATACTTGCTTGGTTATGCTCCCTAAACGTTAGGTCGTCGGACATCATTATTCCCAAATCTTTGACATGCTGTTTTCCTACTATGGGCAGATTCGATTGTGTTTTGTACCCTGTATTATGTTTAAGATCCTCATTTTTGCCGTATCTGAGTACCTGGAATTTATCACCGTTAAACATCATGTTATTTTCTGCTGCCCAATCGAAAACTTTGTTAATATCTGTTTGTAGTTTATCAATGTCTTCAGCAGAGGTAATTTTCATGCTGATTTTTGTATCATCTGCAAAGGATGACACGAAGCTGTGACTTCTGTTTTTGTCTATGTCGGATATGAGAATAAGGAAAAGCAGTGGTGCAAGGACTGTACCTTGAGGTACAGAGCTTTTAACTGCGCTCGGACTCGATTTTACTTGATTGACTGTTACTCTTTGTGTTCTGTTCGACAGGAAATTGAGTATCCAGCGTCCTACTTTACCAGTTATACCCATTGACCTCATTTTGTGTGCAATCACTCCATGGTCACATTTGTCGAATGCCTTTGCAAAATCTTTGTATATGACATCTGCATTATGTTTTTCCTCTAATGCCTCTGTGATTTTGTCATAGTGGTCAAGTAGATGTGAGAGGCATGATCTTCCTGCTCTAAATCCATGTTGGCCTGGATTGTGGAGGTCATTGGTTTCTATGAATCTAGTGACCTGACTCCTGATCACTCTCTCAAATACTTTTATTATGTGGGACGTTAGTGCAACTGGTCTATAATTCTTTGCCAATGCTTTGCTACCACCCTTGTGTAGAGGGGCAATGTCTGCTGCTTTAAGCGCATCTGGTATCTCCCCTGTGTCCAAGCTCTCATTCCACACTATACTGAGCGCCTGTGCTACTGGCACTTTGCATTTCTTTATAAATATTGAATTCCATGAGTCTGGACCCGGGGATAAGTGCATGGGCATATTGTCAATTTCTTTTTCAAAATCTTCCATGCTCGTGCTGATATCAGTTATATTTACAGGTGTTTGAGTATCATTCATAAAGAAATTGTCTGAATCTTCCACTTTCATGCTGAGTATCGGAGTGCTAAACATGTCCTCATACTGCTTTTTTAGAATTTCACTAATTTCTTTGTCATCCTCAGTGTATGAACCTTCGCTAATACGAATGGGTCCAATACTGGCAGTGGTTTTCGCTTTTGATTTAGCATATGTGAAGAAATATTTTGGGTTTTTCTTTATTTCTTGAATTACTTTCTGTTCTAGTTGCCTTTCTTCAGTCTGATAGGAATGCTTCAGTCTCTGTTCGATTTCTTCAATCTCCCTGTTTAAATTATTTCTTCTTTGTATGGATAGTCGTGTCTGCTTAAGCATTTCCGTTAATTTCTTCCTCCTTTTGTAATGTCGTCTGCGTTTTCTTTCTACATTGGACCTCTTTCTGGCTTTCCTCAAAGGAACATGTTTCAGACAGACTTCATATGCTTCAGAAATCAGTTTTTCTATTCCTTGTGTAGGATTTTTATTTCTTAGGACATTTTCCCATTGAATGTTTGTAAGTTTCCTGTTTATTTTCTCCCAGTCTATCCTTTTATTAGTCTATTCCTTTTATTTTTTGATCTTAGAAAGAATGCCAACAGTTTTTTATTTTTTTTTATATATATTTAGAATGTGTCCCTGGAAATTCAGCTTGAGGTCAATGAGAACACCAAGGAATTTGCCATCTACTTTGTTACAAATTTGGGTATTGTTTATTCTGAGATTTATTTGATTAGAGGATTTATTTCCAAACAGAATATTGAAAGTTTTGTCAATGTTAAGAGTGAGTTTGCTGGCAGTTAGCCATGATGCCGCTGGGATTGGTGCAGTCTGGTTCACCGAACACAGTACTAACTCTATCCTCACAATCAGCACAACCACCACAATCATCACCGTACCAACAACCACCGTACTACCAACAACAACCACCAAACTACCAACACCCAGCATATTACCCCCAACACCACCACACTACCAGCACCAACAGTACTACCAACAACACCCGCTACAACAACCACCACCTCAACCACCACACTCACAACAACCACCACACTCACAATAGCCACAACAACCACCACCACAACCACCACACTCACAACAGCAACAACAACAACCACCACCACACTCACAACAACCACCACACTCACAACAACCACCACACCCACAACAACCACCACACACACAACAACTGCCACCACACCCACCACACTACCCACCATACTACCCACCATACTACCCACCGTACTACCCACCACACTATCAGCCACAACCATATCACTACATACCACACCAGCAACAACCGCCATACTATCATCAACACTACCAACCACATACTCTTCCGTATCAGACCCCCACCCAACCCCCTCCCCGGTGTACCCCTCTTCCCCGGCCCGGTGTCTTCTTCTTCTTGAGAATAGGTGCAGTTTGCATGAAGGGTTAACCCTCCCGATGACTGCACCAGGACAGATGTAAGGAGACGCATTGACGGTCAGGAGGAGAAGAAAGTCAAAAGCGGTAGATGTGATGGGCCGTAGAGCGAGGAGTGGCGACGAAAACAGAGGCGAACGTTAGAGGGAGACACCCCGCACCGGGGGGCGGGGTGACGTGGTCACGGCGGCAGCTGATTCATGCACGGCGTAGCAGTGTGCACAAGACGGGAACTAATACTTCTCCAGAAACTTGCATATCGGAAAGCGCAAGCAGTACGCTTCACAAATCACCCGCTCGTCAGCTGGCAGCCGGCCACCAGGCGGCGCCCTCGGCTGAGACATCCTATCCGGCACCCAATACACAAACTCCTTCACCCGCGACACCCAGATAGTGGACGAGCACCACGGGATCGGAAGCACCCGGGCATCCCGATAAGGGCCCAACTCCGGACCCTCACAGGGCACGACCCCAGCAGACGGGACTAGGGAACCCCCAGACCGGGGCAAGGAAGGAGGGGATACAGCAGGGGAAGCAGGCGCGGCATCGACCCCACCACCGGGCACAGGAGCCGAGCCCCCCTGGCGCACATCTTTCCGCAACTTCACGACGAGGTCTCGAACATCAGGGACAACCCCCCACTGCGGAGATCCAACAGCAGGTGACGCAGGAGGGGGGACACAGGTAGCAACTTCTGAGCTTCGCACAGCACCATCATCCACGGCAGGGGGCGCCAGATCACCATACTCCCCTACCTCCTCCCAAGGCACACCACGAAGGGGGGAGACACTCCGAGCCCGCCGCGAACGCTTCGAGACAGGCCGCACCACACCACGCCCAGCAGGCCCCGCCGCAGACACAGCCACCATCTTCACATCCACACAGGTCACACCCGCACCGTCCGAAGAGTCCACGGAGGCCACATCACCCGCACTGTCTACTTCATCCACGGAAACAGCCTCAGAACACCGACGAGCACGCTTCTGCAGAGGGATGGAAAGAGCAGAACTACAGTCGCCAACACACACAGGCACGGCAGGCACCTCACCTTGCTGAAGCACCTTCAAAACAGCAGAACCCGCGTCCCCGGGAGCCTGTATCACATCCACAGGCGAGGGCGGGACATGGACCTCCACCGG
Organism: Procambarus virginalis; assembly: GCA_020271785.1. NCBI lineage: Eukaryota > Metazoa > Arthropoda > Malacostraca > Decapoda > Cambaridae > Procambarus > Procambarus virginalis. Next base: position 32,272 of record WNGS01063830.1, on the reverse strand, counting down.
GACACCCTTCACTGCAAGCAGCTCAGGCGACGGCCCGACACCCACACACACCGGCTCAACAACCCCAGGGGCCACAGCAGTCACAGGACGAGGCACACGGGCCGGAGAACTCGCCTCAACAGGCGGAGCAGCAGACAGGCAATCAGGCGCCTCAGGCACAGCACCCACACCATCCAGGGGCGGAAAAGCCTCCGCACGAAGAACATGCACCCGACCAGTTGCTCCCACGTCGCACGCCGCAGCCAGATGACCCTCGTGACCACACCGATAACAGGTGCGCGGTTGACCCCGGTACAGGCAGCGGAGCGTATAACCCAACACGGACATCGACGACGGCACACTACACTTCAGTGACATCGTCAGGGTGCGGGAGCCGTCAAGCATACCAACACAGTGCCCGGCAATGACCTTCTTCCAACGAACACTTAACACTGTCCCAAATCGTTCAAAACAGGAGGTTAAAAAGTCGTCCTGAAATTCGAAGGGGGCACCATGCACCGTCACAGACGTCAAGGTAACACTAAGATTCACCACCTTAACGGAGCCAACAGGATCAGGGAGAGGGTAAACACGCCCCTCACACCGCTCGAGAAACGCCTGAAAGGCAGCCTGGAGGCGGAACTTGACCACAGCACGGTTGCCCTGAAGCAGCTGGATGCCCACCAGGTACGACAGCTGCACATGCAGCACGTCCACCAGGGCGACACCAACCAATGGATGGCCCACCGGCACCGTAAATGCCAGACCAGCCGACAACGTCCTCGTCACTGGGGGGCGAGAAGTCCCCATGGCGAAGCCAAACGTCACCCTGTCAGTGGCAAACTACCACCAGCAGGGCAAACCAGCAATCACCCAACGTAAACACTAGCCAGGAGCGGAGAGACCTCAGGAACGTCTGACCCAGCCGGCGGTCACCACCCAACTCCGGCCCGGTGTCTCCCCATACCCCCAGTACGTCCTCATATAGAGCGGGTTTTGCGGCGTCTATTCCAAAGAAAACCCTGCCTAGATTGGTTTGTTCAGAACTGCCCTCAGACAAGGTGGAACGGAACTGCAGGGTCGAGAATTGGTTATGGCAGATGGAGTCTGTACTGGCGGGGGCCCCTGATGATGAGACAAAGATTTCTCTGGCCACGGGGGTGTGTGTAGATAGCGATGGCCCCCTTCTGAAGTCTGAGGACTTCAGACACCTGGTGACCTGGCCACAGTTTATTCAGGCCATCAAGGATAAGTATAAGACCCCCATAACCAAAGAGGTAGCGCGAAAGTACTTAACGTCGTTTAAGTGGAAGAGCGGGACATATTTACAGGATTTTGGCACTTTACTGAGGAGTAAGATTAGTGACCTGACTCAGGAGCTTGGGCTCGATGCGGTCCAAGGGGAACAATATGCAAAGCAGTTATTCTGTCAGGCGTTACCTATTACAATCGGACCGTACATGGCAACACAGGGAATCTCATTGAGTTTTAAGGAACTTGTGAGTCTGGCTTGTGACTCAATGGGGGACCATGTGGATACTGGGCAGGAGACATCCCTGCCGTCACCTTATGTTGAGGCGGTGGGCACCAAAACAGTACATGTAAGGGATAGTAGTCAGTCAGGTCACCCCTGACAGGCAGGGGAGGTACGCGAACGAGTCAACCTTCACGAGGTGCCGGGTGGGACCCCCGAACCTGTTTTCAATGTGGCAAACGAGGTCAAGTGAGTGCGAACTGCCGGTAAGGATTAAAGAAAGACTAAGACGAGGCCACCGCCAGTGGTGGTAGACCGACGTTTGAGATTACGGTTGAAGGTGTGAGATTGACAGTTTTTGTAGACACCGGAAGTCAAGCAACGCTCATTAAAAAGTCAGCCTTCAGCATAATTAAAGAGACACGCCTTAAGCGTTGTGGGAAGCATTTAACAGCAGTGAATGGTCAACATATTAATATCTTGGGCCAGGCTACACTCAATTTTGAATTAGGTAAGGGAGAATGTTACCCACACAATTGCACAATTGTCGAGAATCTTGCATTCCCTGGTCAGATTTTATTGGGAATGGATTTTCTGGGACAGGTTAATTTTTCGTTGTCTGCTCACGAGGGAGCAAGGAAGTGCAGATTGAAGTTGGGCCAGGTAGTTTATCCCATTAAAATGGTAGATCATCCGCCAGTGGTTGCTTCCATTAATAAGAAACAGAAGTACAACATTCACTACCCTAAGTTGTTGTTTAAGTCTCTTCCAGACACAGAGAAGAAGTCATGTGGATTACATGCCTTGATGAAACAATGTTGCCCACCCCATTCAGTTACATTTATTCAAGTATCAGTGGAACGTCACATTGCACCAGGTGACGCTACCCTTCAGGTAGCGGGAGATGTGACAGTTTGTTGACCCCTCATCATTTAATCACAGTGCTTGATAAAGGTGCCCATATTCTAGTTGTCAATCTCTCGCACAAAACCTATCGTTTCAGGGCAGGTGATAGGGTGTAACAGGCTACAATTGTAGAAAATACGGGAATTTTTCAGTATCAAAGCCAGGGGGAGATGCCAGCCACCATAGCACAATGTAGTGCGCTTAATGTTACAGATAGCATTACACAGGGAAAATACAAGATGGAGACAGGGAAAAGTAGTAATACTCAGGAAGTGGATAAGTTAATCTCGACTTTGGATTTGCAACATGTGCAACAGTCAGATAGGAAACTTTTGAGAGGGATTTTACGCAAATCCCTAGACTGTTTGCAACAGAAGACGATCAAATCGGGATTCTGGATAGGATTGAGCATGTTATTCCTACAGATGATCATCCTCCTATTTACACTTGTCTGTTAGGCAAACTGGAGGCTTCCGGAACAGGCAAAGGAAGTAATTAGGGATCAGTGTCAGAAGATGTTGAGACAGAATGTGATAGAGCCTAGTACATCACCATGGTTGTCGCCAGTGGTGTTCGTACGTAAACCGGATGGTAGTTATAGGTTTTGTCTTGACTACCGAAAGATCAATGAAATTACTAAAGGTGATGTGTATGTACCCTTTGCCACGGATACAAGAAATAATAGATCAGTTTGGGGCAGCAAAATACTTTTCCACTCTGGATGCGAAATCTGCATATTGGGCCCAGTCACTGAGAAGGATAGAGAGAAGACCGCCTTCTCTGAAAGGGTTTATACTTATCAATTCTAGGGGATACCTTTCGGGTTAAAGACAGCGCCTTTGTGAGGGAATCTAGATTCCCTCAGCTAGTTTTCCTAGTTTCTAGAATAGGCTAGTCGCTCTAGGGACTTTAGAAACTGAAGCTTTCAAACTAACATATACTTGTGGGGTGTTGAATGAAAGCTTATGTTAAGGACTGTCGTTTGGGACTGACTAGAGGTCTGTGATTGCTATGTAGAGAGAATTACAGAAATTTTCCTGTTTCTGTGAATAGGAAGAGATTTGAGAGTGAGTGGTGTGAGAGGGCCGGCTGACTCTCAAACCGTTACGAGGTAGGGGGGACAGTGGGGTGAACGTTGCCTCCCCCCCCCACCAAGTGAGACATTGCGCCATTGTCTTAGGCTGCCCCCCTCCTTGTGACGTCACGGGACACTACAGGGGAGGGGCGCCCGGATTGGTTTGGGCATCCCTGCCGCTAGCAGAGTTTTGGCGCGAACAGCTGCCATTGGAAGCGGCACCATGGTGGTGTGCTGGCTTCCTGCTGATTGGTCAAGACAAGGTAGGGGGGAGATATGGGGATTTGAGTTTCCCTACCCGCCAAAAGAGTTTAGTTTGAATTGGGCAGCAAGCAGAGGAAGAAGTGACTGGTGGAGGTGGCCACCTGGCCACCTCCACCCCCATTAATCGCTTCTGTCGTCCAGATTACTCATCTTACATGGCACTCCTGCCATCCTGGGTGTGTCAAGGCCCAAATTTGCGTGAAATTGGGGCCGATGAATACGGGACAGTGAAAGCCTCAGAGACAGTGGGCACCCATGAGGCAGCTGGCAGAGCCTATGGGTGTAACAGGTGGTCCGAGTATCCTGTCTGTGTTGTGGACAATTGGTGGAATATGGGCAGTGAAATTATAGAGATATTACAGGCCCCTGTTGGACTTTGTATTCCACCCGACGGTGTCCATGTCGTAGTGACGCCGGCCATTATCACGCCCAGTGTAGAGCAGGACATGCTCTGGTATGATGGCGTTGTTAGTGATTCCCCATCCTCGTGTGTATGCCCGGGGGCCACCCCAGGCCGCTTGCGCGCCACCCAGGCCACCTGCCCGCCCGGCCCGGCCACCCCTACCCCGCGCGCCAGCTCAGCTCGGGTGGGGTGCTGTGACATCACGCGCTACCCTTGGCCACCCCCTTAGGGCTATGCGGTGGCCACATGCCTTTGGCCACACTTGGCCACTTTCCCGGGACAGCCAAGGGCCACATTCTGTCGACGCACGAGGAGCAAGCTAAGTGTTGACAGCCAGTGAGGTAGTGACCTGGGAAATGAGGAAAATGAGTGGAAAGCGTGAGTACAGTACTAATTGTTACAGTGTCGAAGCAGCTGAGAGACAGCTGTTTGTAGCACGTCCAGGTGACTGGTAGGGAGTACCTGGAGAGGGATCTTGTACACAGTACCACATGTAGATATATGTTGTGTGTAGTCTGACTTGAGTATGGGACCAGTCAGTGTAGAGATTTACCATATAAGTGATCCAGCCTGTCGATTCTATGTAATCGGTCAGACTGGATTAAGGCCATAGTACCGCATGTTAATTATGCCAGTGTAGGGGTAGGCAGGCCCGTGTTGCAGGGTTATCAGTGGATATCCTAAGGTCTGTATAATTGTCCTGGTGTTATAATTTTCATTGATTATGTGAATGCCATTTCTATGTGTTGATTTGCATATTTGCATGTACTGTGTTGTGTGGTGAGTCAGTAGATGTGTTTGCTGACTGATTGCCTAATGATGTCATTAGCATGTGGGGCATGCTGATGGCATCATTGTGTTGCAGGTTTGTGCCATAGTGTTATCAGGTATACGATATTACTGTCCTAGAACTGTGTTGAGGATTTAAGGGGACCCCTTTGAGTATTCAGGGAAATTCTCAGTACTTAGTATTTTGCAATGGTTGCAAGATTGAGGGGAGGCAGTAATATTGGTATACTTTTGTTGTTTCCAAACCGTGTGTCATTACTGTGTGGGCACAGTAATTAACGAGTTGCAGTAGCCGCAACCGTATGTGGGCAGTGTATTAATGTTGTTATGCATGCCATTGTAAGTGTGACCTATGTAACGTTGGGGTTACTTTGTTTCTTTAAGTTGTGTTGAGGACTTGAGGATTCAGTGAGTTAATTAAAAGGGTAATTAACTGGATAAGGGGTGCACATTTATTGTTGAATGAGTGAGAGCTGTTAAGGGAGAACATTGTTGAACTTCAGCTTGTTGAAATACGTTTCTAGTGCAATTAATTGTACGTGTGACAACTAATTGACCACTCTAGCTAATTATGTAATTAGCAGTCTCATCGTGAATTCACGTAGTGGGAGAGGATCTGTCTGAGTCTGTCAGTATTTGTGTTAACGTAATTTGCTCGGGACTAATTACCTTTCGGAGGTATAGCAATTAGTGGCTCATGATAATTAGTGGAGTAATTAACGTCTAGGGTCTTGAGGGCTCAGATGACTCGGTAAAGTGAGATCATGGAGCTAGCATAATTCGTTAGATTAATCATATCCTGTCTGAGGACAGTGGTTTAATTGCATTCATGTTAATTAGGGTAATTAACTCCTCTTCTGTGAATTCACAGTGTTTGATGAGACCTGCTTAGGCAGTGCGGAGTGAGACGTATTTATGGATGATTAATTATAGGTCCTGGTGACAGTTAGTTAATTGCTCAGGGTAATTAGGGTAATTAACACTCATTAAAGTTTTTAATGGCACAGACTGTTGAGAAGCTACCCAGTTAGGGTAGGCTTAGTTAACGTAACTCAATTGGGATGTAATTAGTGGTCCGTTTGACCTTAATTAAGAGTTACTCAATGAATACTTGCAAGGAGTCAAGTGTGATGTAATGTAAGAGTTTGGAGTAATTGTTAACAAGATGACTTGTGTTGAGAGAAACAAGTATTGATGATAAACGTAGAGTACCATCATGTTGTTGTCTAGTGAGAGACAATTGTTTGTGATTAAAGTAGTACTTTGTTGCTGACTGCTGTTATCAGTCAATTAACGTAATTAATTACATAATCAACGTTGTAATTGATTAAGGCAATTTCTTTTGGTTATCGTCTCGTGACGAGAGTAGAGTAAACTTGGGGATTAGCAGAGCTGTGTCCTAGAATCCCGCCTTGCCTGACTTTGTTTACTGTTTACAGTGCAACTTCCTGTAGGGAGTTGCAAAGAGTGTTCACAATGGGTTGTGATAGGGGGAGTCACTGTTGGACTACCCGCCTAGTTACGGGGGTCACTCCTGTTTGGAAGGAGGACCTTAAGCTTGTAATTAGAGTAGCTGTCAGGGAAGCCGTGACACCATTGATTGCAAGCTTGTGTCATCAGTGAATATCCTTCATTTGTTCAGTTAGTTCATGTTGTCAGCCCGAAGTGTCAGCAGGATGGAGCCTGCTGTCACTTCTCGAGGGGCTGTTGAATAGCTGTGTTGCAAATGGCACTGGATGGACATTAACATAAATAATCACTCGCTGTGGTGTAACTTAGTCTGTGATATTTTTTTGATTTGCAATATTGCGTCGTCAGTGGGCACACTGTGTTCAGGTTAGTTCAGTATGCAGCTGCACAGCAAGGGTTGCTAGTTAGCTGTTGGTTATAGTGCCACTGGATGGACATTAACGTAAATGTAAACTCAGTAATGTAGTAATCTAGTCTCTTGTTATTAATAAATTTTTTATTTTATAGAAAACGGTCTTTGATATCAACCTTCAACCATTCTTTCCACCCATGTTCTGCTTTCTACGATTGATGTTGATGTGATCTTTTGATATGACGGCTGTGCTCTTGGGAATTCGAATTCCAATTCATAGCGCCACATCAAATATAAATATTTGATTGTGAGAACCCGTCGGTTACCCTTTATTAGTTTTAACGTCCTGTTTAACTAGGAGGAACCAGCAGCCTATTGTGGACAGGTTTTCACCCCTAGTGGTGGAAGCCTGGCGGTTTGCTCCCGCTTCTCCTTTTTTCTATTGGACACATGCTTAACTGCCGTGAGCAGCCTTTAAACTTGTAGTCCACCTCCTAAGGGAGGTAGGCGTAGAAAAAAATCTCACAGCCTTCATTTCAGAGGGCAATCAATTACATACTAAACCCAGTTTTGGGAAGACACTTATTAGCGTACCTGGATGATTTGGTTATCTACTCCAGGACGTTTGATGAGCACTTACGAGATTTGACTGAGACGTTGACATTGTTAGATAAGGCAGGTTTCAAACTCAATGTGGGAAAATGCACTCTGGCATCTCAGAAATTCAAGTTTCTGGGATTCCAGGTGTGCACAGATGGTATCCGACCTGACCCCGACTCCTGTCGTGCCATTGCTGACATGCCTACACCTAAGACAGCAAAGGATGTTCGAAGGTTTCTGGGGGCAGCCAGATATTTCCATCGCCACATTGAGGGGTTTTGCAAGTACATCAGCACCGTTAACTGAGCTCACTAAGAAAAATGTTAAATTCATTTGGAAACCTGAGTGTTATGGTTTTGGTAAGAGAAGCAATCTTCGTCCTCATGGTTTTATTCTCCGCCAGTAACAACAACAAAAACAATTATCAGGTACATGAAATATTATTAACAAGATCATAAACAAAAGAGCATCTGCTCCAAACATGCTACCTCCAACATCTGTAGTACTCAATGCCAACACTGAGCATGATAACGCTTATGCAAAATTAAAAAGTCAACTCATTACCACCCCATTATTGGCAGTACCTGATTTTGATAAGGAGTGGGAAGTACACACTGACGCCAGTGGCATAGCAATTGGTGGGTGTTTAATGCAACGTGATAATGACAGTCTTCCTCACCCAGTTGCATATTTTAGCAGGAAAGTTAAGGGTCCGAAGGTCCGCTCTTCTGCAACGGATAGGGAAGCTTTGGCTGTGGTAGAAAGTGTCAGGTACTTTGAACCGTATCTTTTCCAACGTCACTTTGTCATTTATACAGATCACAGGGCTTTAACTCATATTTTTAAGAAGAAAACTAAGTGCCCTCGCATGTCACGTTGGTCTCATGAACTAGCTGCTCACTCATTCCAAATACTTGACAAGCCTGGTCCATCACATGTGGTACTTTGGTACCATCACTTTGAGTAGAAACATTGCTACTATTAACGTGAATCTTAATATTGAAAATATTTCCAGTGAGAAAATGCGAGAATTCCATATGACGAACCGAAGTGGAAGGAAATTATTGAACATTTGGAGGGAGGAAAATATCCGTCGAAGAAACGTAATTTAGCAATTCATGATTTTGAAATGAGGGATGGGGTTGGTAAAATACAGACCCCCTGTATTTTATGTAAAGGGACAGAAGGATCGTGCAGTTTTTCAGCTGGTTATCCCAGAGGTATTGAAGAAGTCGGCGTTGAGACTCGCACATGCGTCATCCGGGGATTTTTAAAACTCACATGAAAGCCAAGTCACTCTTTTTCTTCCCCGGTATGTTAACAGAGGTCATTAACTTCGTTAAGTCTTGTGGACACCGCCAAAGGAGAAAAGGTACCCTTAAGGTACAACCTCCATTGAAAGAATTCCCAGAAATTTTGGAACCTTTAGATCGGGTGGGGGCTGATCTGATTGATCTGCATCACAGTCATTCAGGAAGCCGTTACGTATTGGTGTTGGTAGACCACCTGTCCAGGTACACCACACTGATTGCATTGCCTCAGAAAGATTTACAAACTGTTGCAAAGGCGTTCTTAGGAAGGATCGTCACTGTATTCGGTCCCCCTAAAGTGTTAGTTTCTGACCGAAGTCAGGAATTTAATGGGAATATTTTTAGAGAAGTATGTAAAATTGTAGGAACCACTTCACCATTCACTACGGCTTATCACCCTCAGGCTAACGGCATGACAGAACGGACGAACCGGTCAGTTAAAGATATGCTTGCAATTCTTGCAGAGCATGATGCAAATTCGTGGGACGAACAACTCCTCTATGTTCAACTGGCTCTGAACACTGCCATCCATCAGTCCATTAATACCCAACCCCTTTTACTGTTCACAGGTCATTCATGTAATTTCCCATCAGGTCTGCTTAACAGACATAACATTGTATATGGGGAAGATTACCCATCAGAAGTTTTAAATAAGATGAAAAATGCAGGGAGAATGGCAGCTAGGGCTTCCAAGACAGCACGAGACCGCTATGCTCAGCATTATGACGAAAAGGTACGACCTCTTGAGTTGAAAGTCGGGAGTCTTGTGTTGAGAGTTAATGAGGCGGCTCCTGCCAATCAAAGTAGGAAACTTGCACCTAGATGGTGTGGCCCTTACCGAGTAATTGAAAGAAAAGGTCCGGTTAATTTTGTTATTAAAGGTATTTTTGAAGACCAAGTTGAGAGAACGATTCATATTAATAAATTAAAACCTAATCACGTGAGGGAGGAACTAGAGTTGCCTTTAGCAAGTCTAATTCCTGACCTGTCTAATGATCCAAGGGCTGAGTCAGATGAGGATGACCTTCTGTCAGATCTCATCAGTAGTCAAGTTCAATCTTGTCACCCCATGGTAAAAAGGTCGTGAGCTGTACAATAAATTGTTAATGATCTCCCTTAGTCAGGTTTAGTAACTTCATAATATTTATCCTGTAGAGGCAATGGTGTGTATTTGCTGATGTGCATGACTCAGGTAGCATACTTGCCTTGCTATGGGGTTTCCAACTTCCTATACCTCAGAGTAATATCCATGCTTCTGCCATTTGTTGTTGTCTGTCTTTCTCAGGTCGGATAGTACACCAGTTTAGCCTCCCAGTCACACGTGAACCAAGGATCGAGAACAGCAGGTCTGGGGATGACCCACATGGCTGATAAGATCCGGGCCTGAGGCACGTTACATAAAGTCCTCCCCCTTGTGCCCGGTAACTCGTCAAGTGGTTATCTGGAAAGGGTGACTGGCGTACAGTCACCCGGCCGACACCTCACGTCACTAACGAGGTTGTCCCAGTCCAGCCATGCTGTCTTCACGGAGCAGAGTCAGTCACCATCACAGCCATGGGCAAGCTGTCTCAAGGTCACCAACCAAGCCCACCAGCCGCGTAGTCAAAACTGCGGGAAAACCGGAAGTGGAAGACGAGTGGTCTACGAAGAAGAACGCTAATTGCAACGACTTGTCAGCTCTCTCAAAACCTGCGGTTGTGTCGTCTGTGGAAACCAAGATGCAATGCGGTGGTCCCGGGTACGAACAGCACTACCCCTACAGAGTGCTGCTGATTCGCCAGATGAGGTACAACCCTGTACCTCGGCCCAAACTCAGCTGCATGAGGGGTTGCACGGAAAGGTGTACCGGCCCAGTAGTACCGAGATAACAAGTAAACGCCGGTAGATGACGTCGCCCAGGAGCCGAGGCAGGGCCCACCTGTCCTGTCACCATGCCATCCTCTTCAACGCCACTCGAAATCCACTACCAACGCGAGACATCGTGACACGTCGAAGCTGTGCTCTACTGTGGCAGCCATGGTTAACAACAATCCATCATGACTGTTTGGGAGCGATAAGAAGAGGTGAACCTGGGTTCCTGTTAGCGGGGTCCACCTGAGTTGACAGCTGTCAGCTGTCACTCAAGTCAGGTGCGGGTAGTACAAGACCCCCTGTACTGTCCGTAGTTGGCCGAGGCCGGAAATGGAACTTCCAGACGCCCAGGATCTTCAAGCAACATGAGGTAGTCGCCGGAATCTACAGCAACGAGATGTCACCAGGAAAGAACTATAGAACTTCTTTATAGAAAAGTTTCATATAAAAATAAATTATACTTATATAGTAAATGGGGTTAACTCGGAACAATTAGTTCAACATTTAATTTTCCATCTGATAGTAAAGCACCTATACACCTTCGGAAAGTTCTCTGGAACAGTATTAAATGTTGAAAATTAGAACTAGTGAAATAGAGAAATAAATTTAGAAAGTGAACATCTAAAAAATTGTTACTAGAAAATTACCCCTGTCACTAGATAAGTTGTATGAGTGAACTGGTTTGAGAACCATCTAGTAGGGTTTCTAGAAACGTTGATCAGTGGGGAACTTCATCTAGATTTTTCTAGATCCTAGATACTGATAGTTATATATTTTTTTGTTAAAATTTTTTTGTGGTTTACTGAACAATAAGGGTGTGGTACACAGTCTGAAAAATGTGTTCACCCGCTGTTGTTGTGGACTTGAGTATGAACTCTGGGATATTAGGAGTTTGAGGAACTCATATCCAGTGTATTGTTGTTGGTTAAGAGACATGTCTGTGGAAATTGATTTTTTTTTAATAAAAATATTTTTGTGTATTTTCTTTAGATTTTAAGGATCTGGATATGCTGTGGTAGGCAGTTGCCACAGGTGTAGAGTGGAACACTAGGTTCCTGAAGGGTAGTGTTCTCTATTTGTTTTTTCATTGAATTTTAATGACATTGTTTTTAATGTTTCGATTTTATGTGTTGTGATGTGATATGTTTGATATTTATTTCAGGAGGAATATTGGGATAGCTGAGGGCTATCGGATAATGTTAGCTAGTTGTAAGTTGCTAGGTAAGGATTTTCACAGTTATTTGTTACTATATCAGGACAGGTATAGGATGTTTTGTCTTCCAGGTAGTTGGAAGGGTACAGGGTTGCATCCAAGTTGGACATCCAGGATATTGGGGACGGTCTCTGTCCTTATGTTTTAGGTTTTATTGCTGTTGTTTTGTTATGTATGCATACATGCTGGGGCACACCTTTGGAGGTGCCATTATTGTTAGGAGGATTGTATGGAATTAGTTAGGATTAGATAATTCATTTTGTTTTGTTTTGAGGCATTGGGTCAATTATTGTTGAGTTAAATGTTGTTTTTGGAGTTAATGATTAGGATAGGGCAGGATTTCAGGATAAGAAATTCGTGCTTTAAACTTCTTTACACACAAATTTCCTAATTTCCAAAGAGGGGGAGTTGTAATGGTATATGCACACCATAGCTCCTTCCCCTTCCCTCTTCCTCTTCCCCTTCCCTTCCCTCACTTGCCTTCCCTTCCTTTGGTCATCCCTTCCATTTGTCACGGTCTGACCCTCGTGGTCATAAACAGTTTGAAGCTACTTGCTCCCCTTGCTCTTCTGTCCATCTGTCCAGTGACGAATTGAAAATAGTACCTCAGGGCTAATAAACTTGTGCTCTCAAGTAACACGTGGGTGCCCGGCCGGCGTTTTCCCACAGAAAAGTCGTGGTGCTGTCCCAGTTTTTGGAGTTTTCTGTCAAGAGGAATTGACCCTGATCAAGCCTGATCCAGATTGGTTGAAGACATGTAGGCTTGTGGAGGCGGGGCCCCACAGGGTAGTGCCTGTCCATGCCATTGGCCCGGATTCTAGATCACCTAGTTATGTTTAAATCCATTGGCCATAGGCTTGGGAGAGGTGGAGTTAATTTGGGCCTAGGAGCTAGGGGGTGGAGCCTGTCCCACTGGTAAGCGTTTTTAATAAAGATTAGTTAGTGTGTTCTGGAGCTTAGTGGGGTACAGGTCCCCTTGACCTGTGGGAGGCAAGCCATCAACATCTTGGCCTCAGTGTGGTTTTAAGGTATTGTGTACTTGATTTCATGTCTCCAGTAGATACCCATTTTGGCTCTTAGGGAATAGAATAGGGTATATGTTCAATTTGATTTCAATTTACATGATTCATAAAAGAAATTTGTATAATTTGTCCAGTGGTATTCAGTTAATTCTCCTTTGTACTATATTTTTCCACTTTGTCGTTTTTAGATGTTGACTTGGAAAGTTCCCGTGTTCTCCTCCATCTTATGAATATTAAAGTCGCTCTTGAATCTCCCTTTCAGTTCAGTAAGATTACAGTATTAATCATTTGATTCATTTACTTGCCCCTTTGAGTTCCATGATTATTGAGTCCCTTCCTTCCTGGGGAAACAATAATTTTGACACATTCATTTATGTTTTGGGAAGGTGGTAGCAGTGTTCTAATGATTTTAATTATTAGTTATAAGTTAATAACCCCTATTCTTGTTGTGTCCTCCTCATTTAATAATCAGCTTATATTCGTGGCAGTCCAGTGAGGGGTCTGTTACAACCCGTGAAATTTTAGTAAGGTTCTTTTCCCGCAGTGATCAAAGTATAAGAAAATCGGCCTTGCCAAATAGTGTCTAGGGTATGAATAAAACACTGCATAAACGGGAAAACAATATAATTGCACTAAGGGTGACAAAATATAACATATAAATGGTAAAAATATAACAGACAGAAATATTCTTTAGCATGCAATAATATCAATGAAAATCCTTAGTAAACACAGACCATCGCTTAAAACACATGAATGAATAAATGGTGTAGCACAATTAGTCATACCAAGAGAATTAACTGAGTAATGAGCTAAATAAACAATATCCCCTGACTTAACTTGTACACATGTCTTCTCTCCATGCAGCAACCCACGCGTCTGACTAAATCCTGGCTCGCAGGGCAGGTGTCCAACCAACACATCAACTAAGCATCCACATATACTCTTGTGAAACTCTACTAACAAAAGTATAGTATTAATAATCAAATCATTAATAATCTAAAGAGTATATAATACTGTTACATTACTTACTAGAATTTAATGGCAAACAATAATAGGAATTAATCAAGGTTGAAATATAAACGCTAGCTTGACAACCAGCCCAACTCTGGACACATCCAAATATGGTCATCCCCCCACACGGAAGAAACCACACTCCCTCCAACAGGAAATAACTTGCTCAAGCCTAATAAAATAATAATGCAACTCAGGCACACTACAGCATGTTACAATATACATCAACAAGTCTATAATCATACAATGTCAATCGGATACACAACTGGATACTATACTAATTATAGAATAGAACAATAATTATTATAAGCATCATGATAATGTTAGAATCCATGCAAGATTCGTAACAGGGTCATACTGGACTGTAACAGTGTTAAGCTGGGGTATTGGATGAAGGAAAAGAGTAGAGAGAAGTAAAAAGAAAAGTGTTATAACAACCAGGGTAGAGGGTCAAGGGTTTATTACAAGTGGTGGATGTTGTTGTCAAGGGAGGCAAGTGGTGTCAGTGGTGGAAGTTGTTGTCAGGGGGAGGCAAGTGGTGGATGCTGTTGCCTGGAGAGGCAAGGGGTGGAAGTTGTTGTCAGGGGAGGCAAGTGGTGTCAGATGTGGAAGTTGTTGTCAGGGGAGGCAAGTGGTGTCAGTAGTGGAAGTTCTTTGGGGAGACAAGTGGTGGAAGTGTTGTCAGGGGAGGCAATTGGTGTCAGTGGTGGATGTTGTTGTCAGTTGGTGGAAGTTGTCATGGGCGGCAAATGGTGTCATTGGTGGATGTTGTCAGAGGAGGCAAGTGATGTCAGTGGTGGAAGTTGTTGTTTGGGGAGGCAAGTGGTGTCAGTAGTGGAAGCTGTTGTCAGGGGAGGCAAATGGTGGAAGTTGTTGTCTGGGGGAGGCAAGTGGTGGAAGCTGTTGTCAGGGGAGGCAAGTGGTGGAAGGTATGGTTAGGGGAGGCAGATGGTGTCAGGGGAGGCAGATGGTGTCAGTGGTGGAAGTTGTTGTCAGGGGAGGCAAGTGGTGGATGTTGTTGTCTTGGGAGGCATACCTGCTTGATGGCGTTCTGGGAGTTCTTTTACTCCCCAAGCCCGGCCCGAGGCCAGGCTTGACTTGTGAGAGTTTGAGTTTGGTCCACCAGGTTGTTGCTTGGAGCGGCCCGCAGGCCTACATACCCACTACAGCCTTGTTGGTCCGGCACTTTTTTAGAAAGCAGTCTAGTTTTATCTTGAAGATGTCTACGGTTGTTCCGGCAATATTTCTAATAGTCGCTGGTAGGACGTTGAACAACCGCAGACCTCTGATGTTTATACAGTGTTCTCTGATTGTGTTTATGACATCACTACTCTTCACTGGTTCTATTCTGTATTTTCTTCCATATCGTTTACTCCAGTACATTGTTATTTTACTGTATAGATTTGGGACCTGGCCCTCCAGTATTTTCCATATGTATATTATATGGCATCTCTCTCGTTTCTTTCTAGTGAGTACATTTGGAGGGCTTGGGGACGATCCCAATAATTTAGGGGTTTATCTCGTCTATGCGTGTCGTATATGTTCTCTGTATTCCCTCTATTTCAGCAATCTCTCCTGCTCTGAAGGGGAAAGTGAGTGCGGAGCAGTACTCAAGACGGGACAACACAAGTGATTTGAAGAGTACAACCATTGTGATGGGACCTCTGGATTTGAAGGTTCTCGTAATCCATCCTATCATTTTTCTGGCTGATGCAATATTTGCTTGGTTATGCTCCCTAAACGCTAGGTCGTCGGACATCATTATTCCCAAATCCTTGACATGTTGTTTTCCTACTATGGGCATATTCGATTGTGTTTTGTACCCTGTATTATGTTTCAGATCCTCATTTTTGCCGTATCTGAGTACCTGGAATTTATCACTGTTAATCATCATGTTATTTTCTGCTGCCCAATCGAAAACTTTGTTGATATCCGTTTGTAGATTTTCAATGTCTTCAGCATAGGTAATTTTCATGCTGATTTTTGTATCATCTACAAAGGATGGCACGAAGCTGTGACTTGTAATTTTGTCTATATCTGATATGAGAATCAGGAACAGCAGTGGTGAAAGGACTGTACCTTGAGGTACAGAGCTTATAAGCGCGCTCAGTCTCGATTTTATTTGATTGACTGTTACTCTTTGTGTTCTGTTCGACAGGAAATTGAGTATCCAGCGTCCTACTTTACCAGTTATACCCATTGACCTCATTGTGTGTGCTATCACTCCATGGTCACATTTGTCGAATGTCTTTGTAAAGTCTGTGTATACAACATCTGCATTCTGTTTTTTCTTCTAATGCCTCAGTGATTTTGTCATAATGGTCAAGTAGCTGTGAGAGGCATGATCTTCCCGCTCTGAATCCATGTTGGCTTGGATTGTGGAGGTTATTGGTTTCCATGAATCTAGTGACCTGACTCCTGATCACTTTCTTATATACTTTTATTATGTAGGACGTTAGTGCAACTGGTCTATAATTCTTTGCCAATGCTTTGCTCCCTCCCTTGAGTAGAGGGGCTATGTCTGCTGCTTTCAGCGCATCTGGTATCTCCCCCGAGTCCAAGTTTTTCCTCCGCACTATACTGAGTGCCAGTGCTACTGGCACTTTGCGTTTCTATATAAATATTGAATTCCATGAGTCTGAACCCAGGGCTGAGTGCATGGGCATAGTGTCAATTTCTCTTCAAAAACTGTTACGCTCGTGTCGATATCAGCTATATATAGTCACTGCTTTTATCATAAAAGCGGTGAAATTCTGTGGGGAAGGATACGCATTACCGTGCTCTACTGTCTAAACGACTAAGCGGCGCGCGTAGAGCGGGGTACTTGGGAGCGCAGGGGCGGCGCCTCTGGCTCGCCTCCGCCCTGCAGGTACACCACAAAACTGTTAACTCTGCACACCAGCCCTTGCCCACCCTTACTGCTTTATTACTTCCAGACCCACAACAGAACGAGGACGACGAAAACCTGTGATGATCGTGGAAGGCGCAGTGGGGCTATGAACGGTGGACCACGGCTCTCATGCCCACCGTGCGAGGTATACTGGGAGGCATCCGACTCCCTTCTAAGCAGACACCTCCACTCCACACCCGAGGGGCTCACCACAGCGACAACGACCGACTCGGGGTCGACCCTGGAGAGTCGGCTTCGGAGTGGACAGCGTCCACATTCCCACACCCGCCCTGGGGCCAGCCATCCAGGACTGGTCTCTGCGAAGGTGGGCTACTACGACGAAGATAAACATGGAAACAACCAGTCATTCCCACGGTGACAAGCGCTGCCTGCATGGAGTACAAACCCGGCAGTATGTACTCCTCCCAGTCCACAGTGGGGGGCTATTCCCGCCTCCCCGCTCCACGGCTCGTCAAGATGGTACTCCGCCGGCCCACCAAGCGAGCTGCGTCTCCTCGCAGCATCTGCCAAGTAGACCCGGAAAGGTACCTTTTTCAGTCTGGGTCAAGGAAGACCGACTGTTTTTTAATGGCCTCTCCGGGCATACGGGCACACTTACGGTCAGTAGCGAGGGGACCCACAATAGAATGAGGACGACGAAAACCTGTGATGATCGAGGAAGGCGCAGTGGGGCCACGAAAGGTGGACCACAGCTCTCATGCCCACCGTGCGAGGTATACTGGGAGGCAACCGACTCGCTTCTAAGCAGACACCACTCCACACCCGAGGGGCTCACCACAGCGACAGCGACCAACACGGGGTCGACCCTGGGGAGTCGGCCTCGGAGTGGATAGCGTTCACATTCCCGCACCCACCCTGGGGCCAGCCGTCCAGGACTGGTCCCTGTGAGGGCGGGATACTACGACGAAGATATACACCGGATCGACAGTCATTCACCATGGTGGAAGCGCTCCCTGGAGTCCAATTTCGGCAGTAGGCCCCCCTTCCAGGGCATAGTCGGCGGGCCACCCCGCCTTACTGCCCAGGGACCGTCTAGTTGCCGCTCCATAAGCTTCCAAGCGAGCTGTGTCTGCTCGCAGCATCTGCCTAGAGGACTCGGATTGGTACCTTTTTCAGTCAGGATACCATGAGTGTTTTAATGGCCTCTCCGAGCATCTGGGCACGCTTACGGCCACGTAGCAAGTAGTCATGCTACTATTTAGCAGCCAGCTTCCGCTCGCCCTTCGGGGGTGGGGGTTCCGCGCAGCTGGCCCTCACGGGATTGGGGGTGCTCCGTCGGAACCCCCAAAGTGACAAGCCAAGAATACCAAGCTTTACAATTACCGTAAATGCTCAGGCAACTTTAAATTAGAGATGTCTCTTCAATGTATTTGATTACATTAATTCTACTTCTGTATATTAATTTATGGCTTTCACTAATCTTCATTAGTCACCATAATTAATTCAGCTCTATTTACCTATTTGTTATATTGAGCTATTATGCTTCTTCAGTTAAGGATTATCTAATTTAATCTTTTATGATTGTATTATTAATTAATTATTTATTTATTAAATAATTAATTATTATTATTTTAAAATTAAAATAAGTCCCCCACTCCGTGAGCGTTTTCTTCCAACCATAGAAATAGTCACTGCTTTTATCATAAAAGCGGTGAAATTCTGTGGGGAAGGATACGCATTACCGTGCTCTACTGTCTAAACGACTAAGCGGCGCGCGTAGAGCGGGGTACTTGGGAGCGCAGGCGCGGCGCCTCTGGCTCGCCTCCGCCCTGCAGGTACACCACAAAACTCCACCCTCCTCCCGGTGCTCCGTCGGAACCCCCAAAAGGGGGGTGCTCCGTCGGAACCCCCAAAGTGACAAGCCAAGAATACCAAGCTTTACAATTACCGTAAATGCTCAGGCAACTTTAAATTAGAGATGTCTCTTCAATGTATTTGATTACATTAATTCTACTTCTGTATATT
This sequence comes from Procambarus virginalis, assembly GCA_020271785.1. Classification (NCBI taxonomy): domain Eukaryota; kingdom Metazoa; phylum Arthropoda; class Malacostraca; order Decapoda; family Cambaridae; genus Procambarus; species Procambarus virginalis. The sequence continues at coordinate 13,677 of WNGS01063830.1, read as the reverse complement.
AATTTATGGCTTTCACTAATCTTCATTAGTCACCATAATTAATTCAGCTCTATTTACCTATTTGTTATATTGAGCTATTATGCTTCTTCAGTTAAGGATTATCTAATTTAATCTTTTATGATTGTATTATTAATTAATTATTTATTTATTAAATAATTAATTATTATTATTTTAAAATTAAAATAAGTCCCCCACTCCGTGAGCGTTTTCTTCCAACCACAGAATTACAGGTGTTTGGATATCACGCATAAAGAAGTTGTCTGGATCTTCCACTTTCATGCTGTGTATCGGAGTGCTAAACAAGTCATCATACTGCTTTTTTAGGATTTCGCTAATTTCTTTGTCATCCTCAGTGTATGAACCTTCACTAATACGAATAGGTAGAATACTGGCAGTGGTTTTGGCTTTTGATTTAGCATATGTGAAGAAATATTTTGGGTTTTTCTTTATTTCTTGAATTGCTTTCTGTTCTAGTTGCCTTTCTACAGTCTGAAAGGAATGTTTCAGTCTCTGTTCGATTTCTTCAATCTCCCTGTTTAAATTATTTCTTCCTTGTATGGAAAGGCGTGTCTGCAAAAGCATTTCCGTTAATTTCTTCCTTCTTTTGTAATGTCATCTGCGTTCTGTTTCTACATTGGACCTCTTTCTAGCTTTCCTCAAAGGAACATGTTTCAGACAGACTTCGTATGCTTCAGAAGTCAGTTTTTCTATTCCTTATGTAGGATTTTTATTTCTTAGAACATTTTCCATTGAATGTTTGTAAGTTCCCTGTTTATTTTCACCCAGTCTATCCTTTTATTATTAAAATTGAATTTATTGAATAACCCTTCTCGCTTATTATTTCTCTATTATTAACCATTATTAATGTTAGCTTGCACTTCAATGAGCTTGTGGTCCGAGTACGTAGTGTTTGAGACAGTAATGTCTCTGAATAGCTCATCATTGTTCGTGGTCCAGCGTGTTTTGGTTCCTAGTTGGTTCTGTAATCTGCTGACTGAGCGAGAATTTGTCACAGAATGTCAGTAGTTCTCTGACCTGTGGTTGGTTATTTCCAGGTTGATTTCCTGCTATAATGTTGTTTACTATTCTCCTGTAACACCGTAAAGGTGTTTGGGTTAGTTATATTTAATATATACGTATAGTTCAGTGAGTCACAGACAAGGAATTTGAGAGACGCCAGAGTGTCGGCTTGGATCTCACACCCTTTAAGTGTTAATGACTACCAAGTGACCTGAGGTCAGATCATGCGAATCTCACCTGGCTCCCGCTAATCTTATAATTTAGCCTGGTAGCCTTCAAATATGCCGACGTTTAAGGAGTGGCTGGTAGAGTGCCTGAGGCTATCTACTTGTTGGCAGAGTTAGCTACTAGGTTTCCCAATATATACTGGGAGAGCTATCGATTGACAGGAGAAGCAGAGCAAAAGACAGAAGAACAGCCAGCAGCGGCCAGCCGTCAAGATAGGCTGTCAGTCGGTGGGGCGGGAGTCTCTCTGTCAACTACAGACCCCCCTCCCCCTCCCCCCTCACTCTATTCAACGGAAACTCAGACACTTGGTGAGTTGAACATTGAGGTGACTTGGTCGTGTTTACTAAACAGGTGTTGTGTGATGATCCGGAGCAGTCAGTTGTGTGGTGTCTGTGTGTAGCTGAGATAGTCTTNCGGTTAATGTCCTATGACTTATTCCCTTAGTTGCATCTTTGCAGTACTGGCATTCTACTCAGACATGTTACATGCCTTCTCTTATATTGTGGTACAGCAGTTGCGCTACTTACCATATGTCAAGTGCTCACTTGTGTGCAAGTTTGGGGTTGCAGACTTACATGTACTAGGCACTAGCATATCGTTACCCCTGGAAACTAGTAACTATTCTATGCCCTCTGTGTATACAGAATATATTTTATACATACTGTACTGGCTGTGCCACTCAATTATCTCTGGCATTGTTTTAATTATAGCTTTAAGCTGATTGCGAGTACTGCCACATTGCTTCGGCTAGCTGGCACTAGACACGGTTAATGTCCTATGACTTATTTCCTTTAGTGCATCTTTGCAGTACTGGCATGCTACTCAGCCATGTTACACGCCTACTTGGATATTGTGGTACAGCAATTGCTCTGTAAACATTAGTTAATAAATTAAGGTCCCCCACTCCTGGTTTGTTTTCTCCCCGATCAGAAATGAAGGATTTGAGTACATTAAAATAAAAGCCAATATGTAGCACCTTACTGACTTAGTTATTACACTTTAAAAAACGACAACCCATGACAATTTTTTAATTCGTTGCAAAAAAAAAACATATATCTAACAGTAAATTAATGTTGAAAACAGTAGCAATACGTTTAAAAGAAGTGGTGATGATAACATTATTATTTACCACACTTGCGGGGGGTGTGATAAGGTGTGTGACGTAGGAGGTGAGGTGATATGACTGTGTGAGAAAGAGAGAGCAAGTCATGTAGCAATATATGGCGGGAGATACTCACCCTCTGGGACACATGGTGGCCATGGAGCCTGGTGGTCGGTCGCCGCACCCTCCGGCAGCCTCGCACGTCCCGCTTGACAAACAGAACACCTGCGGCCGTTGTTACACGTTACAACCCGTCATGTCTCCATAATGTACACTAACACTATATCTTAAAAACAAAAGGCACTCACACCAGGCAGAATTTTCAACTCAATTCAGAATGTGTACATTTAGTGTTGGTAATTAGTGTTTGAATTACTTTTCTGAATACACTTTTGTTTTAACATTACATGTGAGCATTAACATGAGACAAACAAAAATATGTGTTGTGTTGATAAGATGATGAAGGCGTGGGAGTGAAGGAAACAGAGCATTGGGTAGCAGACACACGTGATATTCGAGGATGGCGGAGTTGGGGTTCAGAGTGAAGTCAGTTACTGTAATTCACTGCCCCTCCACCCCTCCCCCCCCTTTTCTTCCCCACATAATTACTGCAATCTGCATTCAACGATATGACTCCTCGACATGAATTCCCTTTCTCTGACCCCTTGAAGGTTCTATGAAATACGGATGAACGTACATCCATTTAGCCAGTATTTATGATGCTGTATTGTACACAAGATTTTCCTCGTTAGGCTGCATACAAAATGCGAAATGCCATCCTCTTGCCAGCCACGTTAGGTCTTCTTGAACTGGTGTTTGTGTAATTGTTTCATATTAATAAAACTCCAACGTACACAGGTGCCTGATCTGAATGTCATAACTGCAGAATTAATTAATTTGCACGAATATTGGTATACTTTTGTTGTTTCCAAACCGTGTGTCATTACTGTGTGGGCACAGTAATTAACGAGTTGCAGTAGCCGCAACCGTATGTGGGCAGTGTATTAATGTTGTTATGCATGCCATTGTAAGTGTGACCTATGTAACGTTGGGGTTACTTTGTTTCTTTAAGTTGTGTTGAGGACTTGAGGATTCAGTGAGTTAATTAAAAGGGTAATTAACTGGATAAGGGGTGCACATTTATTGTTGAATGAGTGAGAGCTGTTAAGGGAGAACATTGTTGAACTTCAGCTTGTTGAAATACGTTTCTAGTGCAATTAATTGTACGTGTGACAACTAATTGACCACTCTAGCTAATTATGTAATTAGCAGTCTCATCGTGAATTCACGTAGTGGGAGAGGATCTGTCTGAGTCTGTCAGTATTTGTGTTAACGTAATTTGCTCGGGACTAATTACCTTTCGGAGGTATAGCAATTAGTGGCTCATGATAATAGTGGAGTAATTAACGTCTAGGGTCTTGAGGGCTCAGATGACTCGGTAAAGTGAGATCATGGAGCTAGCATAATTCGTTAGATTAATCATATCCTGTCTGAGGACAGTGGTTTAATTGCATTCATGTTAATTAGGGTAATTAACTCCTCTTCTGTGAATTCACAGTGTTTGATGAGACCTGCTTAGGCAGTGCGGAGTGAGACGTATTTATGGATGATAATTATAGGTCCTGGTGACAGTTAGTTAATTGCTCAGGTAATTAGGGTAATTAACACTCATTAAAGTTTTAATGACACAGACTGTTGAGAAGCTACCCAGTTAGGGTAGGCTTAGTTAACGTAACTCAATTGGGATGTAATTAGTGGTCCGTTTGACCTTAATTAAGAGTTACTCAATGAATACTTGCAAGGAGTCAGTGTGATGTAATGTAAGAGTTTGGAGTAATTGTTAACAAGATGACTTGTGTTGAGAGAAACAAGTATTGATGATAAACGTAGAGTACCATCATGTTGTTGTCTAGTGAGAGACAATTGTTTGTGATTAAAGTAGTACTTTGTTGCTGACTGCTGTTATCAGTCAATTAACGTAATTAATTACATAATCAACGTTGTAATTGATTAAGGCAATTTCTTTTGGTTATCGTCTCGTGACGAGAGTAGAGTAAACTGGG
>WNGS01063826.1:0-10634 GCA_020271785.1 Procambarus virginalis | reverse complement strand
TAGATGACATGGGCAGTTTCGGTTTTGTCACTGAATCATAGATATATGATTTGCGTGGTTTTAAGGGCAAAATCTTGTGTAGTCTGAAAGATATGACGCTCGAGGTTTGTCCTTACCCAGGACCTCCACCACTCCCTAAGGAACGAGTTGTTTACCTTCGTCCCTTTGAGACAACAGATGTTGACTGTACAGGAGCCTTAATTTTAACAGGCGCTCCAGATAAAATTCTGGTGAAAGCCTACATTTGCCTCTTCACGTGTGCAACCACGCGAGGCGTACACTTAGAAGTAACTTCTGACATGAGTGCATAAGCATTCATCCAAGCTTTTCTTAGATTTGCTGCACGCAGATCCTGCCCCAGATTGACGATTTCAGATAATGGGTCAAATTTTGTGGCCAGAGAAGCCTGTCTACGAGAGATATGGAACTATCCAGAGAGACAGTCAGTCTGAAAACAGAGACAATGCCACTGGAATTTATACCTCCAAGAGCCCCTTGGCAAGGTGGTTTCACGAGCGGACGGTGGGAACTGTAAGGAAATGCCTAAGAAAGGCCTTACATCAGCAGAAAATTAATCTCACTGAACTGCAAACCCTTGTTACAGAAATTGAGGCACAAGTCAACAACCGACCATTGACCAACCTTTCAGATGACTTCTCCCAGAGAGAACCCCTGAGTCACTCACACTTAATTCATAGCGGTCGTCTTAGCCCTCTAATATCTCTAGCAGACGAGGATCCAGCTGACCCTTCACATGCTGATGGGAGTGACTTGGTCGAAAGTTATAAACATCTTTCAAGGATAATAGAGAAGTGTAATGAAGTATGGAGTCGTGAATATCTCACCTCTCTGAGAGAATACCATTATGGAGCTTCGAGCCCACTATAATAAAGTTCAACTGAAACCAGGAGACCTAATGTTAGTCGACAGTGATGGACCTAGGTCAAAGTGGCCTATAGGCAAGATTGTCGCTGTCTACCCAGATCGTCAAGGTATCCTACGAATAGTAAAGGTTTTTGTGTCGAGGCACTACTACCTTGAAAACATTGGAGAAGTTTGTACCTCTAGAATTAGCTGAACATGAAAGTTCAACAGAGTCAACTTTACCATCAGTTTCAGAAAACAAGGATACTGTTCATCAGAGCACACGACCATCTAGAGTCGCTGCTCATCAGTGTAAACTGAAACTTTAGCAATATTTTAATTCTGAGTAATTACAGTTAATTTATCATTCGATTTGAGTCAATCATGATGATACAGTTAGGTTGATGTCCAGTAACTCATGTGAGAGTTTTTTGAGCTGTGCTGACTTACGTCAGTACATTGGAATAAATATATTGGTATAAGGAATTGAGCTCGGAAAATTTCTAAGAATTTTCTTATTCTTTAACCTTTATTCCTGTCGTGATATTCAACTAGGTCGCCTGAGGAAGGACTTGCTTAGCTAACACACCAGTGTAGTAAGCAGCTCATTCCTCACTTTGGGACCCTGTACGAACAATTGACTAGGCGCGAGCAAACGCCGAGACCCCAATGAAATTGAAATCCCCTCCACTTGGGTCGTCGACCTTCGTAACTCGCCGAAGCGAATCTAACGAGTAGGTCCTGGGCTCTCACAACAATAATTTATTGTTGTGTGGTGGTTGTGTGTGCCGTATATTTGATCCAAAGCTCAGAAATAAGTCTCCAATAGTCGAGTGTGAAGAACATTTGCATAACAATAATAATGTGTGGGGTGTAACGAAAAGACAGTGTTAACATAACAACTTAGTTTATTCAATAAAGTACTAACTACTACAACAAAACAAAAGAAATGTCAATGACGTTACTCGAAATCCTTCCTGTGACACTATCAATGACAGCTAGACACCAGCCCCTCGGACTGCATAATGAACTAACTCGAACATAAGCGTGCCCACAGAGGAATCAACAAGCAAGCAAGAACTAACAGATCTATAATCACAATTACAACAAATGACACAGTGGGTTCTGAAACACGTCTCCAGTAACCTCCTAACTGTTCTACGCCTCAGTGCAGTCTACACCTGCAATAGCGGTTGCAATGCAATCAAATCAGTAGTCTTTCAATGACATCAATAACTAATGGGTTCACTGGCAACTCCAGCACCCTTCCTCAAATTAATCTTTACGTTAACACTTCGTCCCACGGACGATCAACAATCAATACAATTGATTTACGTTAATAACACAATAACATTTACGTTAATTTAATAACTCTTACAACTGTCACTAGTAACGCGGAAATTACACAACACTCTACCCGTCGAGCATTCAGTGAGAAAATCCCATTAATCCCTGTACTACAAGACAGCTGATTAATCTCTTTACTAGTTACGTTAATTTACGTTAATCGGTTACTAATCACTCAGCGATGGTAAACTCTGATTTACAATGTCCAAAGTGCTAAGAGAACGGTAATCACTCGTGATTACCTTTAGAGTAATTAATTACTATCCTCAAGATCAATAATTAAACAGTTAAATACGCAACCTTTCACACTGGCTCAGCAATTTACATTAAGGTATGAATTCCGTCTGAGCCTTCCATACTCAGACCAATTCAGGTGGCTAATAACAGTAATTAGGCACCACGTTTACGTTATTCTAAATGACGTTACTCTTCCCACGAGTCAATCAAGTGCCGGTACTTCCGGACATAAATAACGACGTTACGTTAATGGAACAATGTAGCCTTCGTGTGAGTCGATCAACAAGGATCGAGATTAATTACTTTGACTTCCTGAAACACGTCAATTACCCGGCCCACTGACCGTTAATTACGACAGACAATACTCTAATTCTTATCTGGCTGGTGGCTAGGCTCCTTGAGACTACCGTAGCTGCTTGCAGGAAAGTAAATTAACCCAAGCGTATTCTACGTTACTCATATTGTAAAAGAACAAATTCTCTTAAGCAATGGGCGTTCCCTCGGTTACGTTATATTAATTGCCTCGCAATCACCTCACTGAATACTGGACTTCGATGTCCTACCAGATAAACAGGAGAATATATGTATATCCAAGTACTCGTCTACAGCCGAGTTCACCCACGACAATGTCAAATCACACTAACAAATCACAGTGATTTACGTTACAATCCGGTTGCAATGACAATACTGCAGAACCTAGTAAAATAACATACAGGACATGAACCCTCTAGAACACTGCCCCCACAATGACTTTACTGAACTGCAGTCACCCACGGTGATTGCTCAACTCTAGCAACAATCACTAACAATGACAACCCCTTTGCAACAACACACACGGCAAGTACTCTAATTTCCAAGTATTAGAATACTGCTCAACACTTACTTATTTACTGTTGCAAATGACCCCAGTGCTCTCAATAACCCCTAGAACATAGGTCCCAAATTTGCAATCAACACACAGTAAATAACACAATAACACTGGGCACCGTGACACTACGATTATATATATATATATATATATATATATATATATAATTACTGCTGACACATGTAGCCTACCGCTATCAAACGTTATTGGGAACACTAAGGAGATCTCGCACTCCTAAATCACATGGGTGAGTGATTTATCGATCACGCATGCCGAATAAACACTCCCGAGTTTTACGTTACTCGACAGAGCGAGAGCTGTCACTCCCGACAGCCTCGTCACTCACCAAATTCTACCAAAATTACGTTAATACTGCAACCACAATATATATATATATATATATAATCACACTTGTCACGGCCCTGGGAACAATACAAGAAATTAAAACCACACTGTGGCACACTCCACAATAATCATTGCCAGGAATCACTGACGTTACCACATACCTGAGCGCTCAGTGTTGAAATTCCACACCTGCAAGACTACACATGAAATGATATCACTCCGTCCCACGGACGATCAAGAATGAATAATTACCACAATGGAATAATATAATATTACATGGACATCCTCTCAGTCCTTGGCTAATCTATGTATATACTCTGTTCCCGTGTGTACCCACACACACACACACACTCTGTACGTCTGTGCTCACAAGACGCAGGTCCCTCAGGTCTGACAAGATGACAACAATGGTGATTATCTCCTCGTCCACACTCCACTTCACCTCACAGGTGCTGCGTGACAATGCGACGGAACACTTGACCTCGAATTCAAGCTTTAGAGACTACTAATCACCAGAAATACACACATAGGTACTTACATTCATACTGCCGGCTTACACACACCATTCCCATACATCAGGCACCCCGCTATGGGTGGCTGGCTCAGTGGTGGTAGGCTGGCTGGCTTGGTACCACGTACAGCGGTATCGTTCGTACAATCGGCGCACACCGAACCCTCCCACAACACGGCTTGTTTCGTACCCTCGACCCACCCGTGAAGTGAAACGTTCGTACCCAGGTGACGCGCACAAAGATTTCGTCTTAAACAACCATGGGAAATCTGCCTTAAAGCACTAACACTTATTTCCCCATTCCCATCGACTGCTACAGAGCACTAGCAAGTCTAATCATCACTGGTATGGGATCTACGAGTCTGTTACTGCTCGTATGCACATTACCCCACGATCCCAGATAAGATCTTCTCTATTCACCCGCTGTTCACAATGTCCATTCCCCTCCAAGCGACGACTACGGCCGCATTCTGTAACGACCGCTGTAGTAGATGAAGCAGGAGTTGAAACAGCTGAGTTGTTGAACCACCACGACGCAATATACTCAATTTGGCCGAATTGAGCATAGGAGCGTCTTGACAGGGTGATGGCTCTGTCCAGAATGACGCCTACACCGACGATTCCCGCGTGTTCCTCGAAATAACCAATGAGAGGAAGGCATACTGGGGCCTACCTCTCTCATCCAATCAGCGACGGTGTAGCATAGCCCCTAGGGCAACTCCAAGATGGCCGACCAACATGGCGGCTCAAGATGTTTACTAAGATGGCGGCTGTTTTCATGGCGACGGCTCAAATGGCTAGCGCGCGCGGGGAGGCCCACAGCTACCCACGCCAGGCCTAACTGTTTCCCGCGCAAACTAAGTCTAGCTCCAAGCCATACAATGAGAGATGCTATCGGCTCTATCTCTGTCCACAGACATGCTACCACGGCCACGGTAACATTTCTGGACTGCTGATGACTGGGGCTCTCACGCGAGCCCAAACACTAGATGTTTCGGTTGCTGGTTACCAAAGTTAAGTCCGCACACTTAACAAGTGCACTTAACAAGTGTACTGGCCTCCCACAGGCATAAGAGCACTATTGTAAGTGAGCTGGTGAACCATCCCCTCATAACTCAACAGTTACAAATTACTATAACCCTGAACAATGGTGTTGGAACAGCGTTGTCTTTGATCCAATAATTTGATATTACGTGTTTTACACAATGTTTCATCAACATACAAATTGCAAAAAACACATACAGTTCACCTACAATTGTCTCCTTCCAACGCTGTAGTCGTGAAAATTCTGATACCTCCTCACCTTCAATGAGATCAGCCGCAAGTCTGTTCGTTTCGTGAACAATATGTTCCATGAGCGGCTCATCGAAATATGCAGTAAAGAAGTCCATTTCACTCATTTCGTCACCAGTATCAGGGAAAAGATCTGTAATTCCTACATCTCTATTGTCAAAGTTGGGAATTTGTGGAGCAAAATCTTCCCCATCACTCCACACAAATAAATCTGCTGTCTTCCGAGTGCTATTAGCTGCACCACGGCGAGGAATTCGGGGACCAGGAGTGGTCCCCAGATAGGACCACTCCACTCTACTGTTGCTAGAAGCAGATCTAGCAACAGTAGGGGCAGGAAGGATCGACGAGGGAAAAGTATTGGAACATGAGTTTCATTACCTGTTCCTTCACTATTGTTTTCCTCCTGATGTGGCTATGCAGTAGTTTGGGTTGAGTCTTGGCCTTGCTCGCTATGTCATTTTCATATTGCCTCTCTACCTCTCTTCTCACCCTGATGTATTCATTCCTGGCGCTCTGGTATCTTTCTCTGCTCTCTAGTGTTCTGTTGTTTCTATAGTTTATCCACGCCTTTTTACTTAGCTGCTTTGCTAGCTTGCAACTCTGATTAAACCATGGGTTTCTCATCTCCATTTCATTTTTTTCCTTTTGGACTGAGACAAACTTGTCTGCTGCCTCTTTACACTTCTGTGTGATGTAGTCCATCATGCCTTGAACCGTCTTTCCTCTGAGCTCTGTTTCCCAAGCTATTTCAGTTAGGAATTTTCTCATCTCCTCATAGTTTCCCTTCCGGAATGCCGGCCTCTTGCTTTCTGGTCCCTTCCTTGAGTACATTAACCCTTCTTCGACCAGATATTCAAACAACAGTACACTGTAATCCCTCATTCCCACGGGGGCTTCAAGATCGATTTCCCTTATGTCTGAGTCGTTCAGAGTGAATACTTGGTCGAGTCTTGCTGGTTCATCATAGACTCTCATTCTCGTGGGACCCTTGATATGCTGACTTAAAAAGTTTCTATTCATCATCTCCAGCAGTTTTGCTCTCCATGTTTCCTCACCTCCATGTGGTTCTCTGTTTTCCCAGTCTATTCTTCCATGCCTAAAGTCCCCCATGTTGAGCAGATCGGATCGACTTCTACAGGCAGCAGCAGCTGCTCTCTCAATGATAATGTTAACTGCCATGATGTTTCTGTCATACTCTTGCCTGCGTCTTCTTTCATTTGGTGGTGGGTTATATATCACTGCTACTACTACTCTTGGTCCTCCCATCGTCATGGTGCCTGTTATGAAGTCTCTGAACCCTTTGCAGCCTGGAATAACCATCTCCTCGAAACTCCATTCCTTTCTCATAAGTAGAGCCACTCCACCTCCTCCTCCCCTTCCTTCCCTCTCTTTCTTTATTACAGTGTAGTCCTGGGGAAACACCACATTCATTATGATTCCTGAGAGTTTTGTTTCTGTGAGCCCAATTACACCTGGGTTTACGTCTTGTGTTCTTTCCCTAAGTTCACTAGCCTTGTTTGTAATCCCATCTATGTTCGAGTACATGACCTTGAAGCTGACTCTCTTCTGTCCATTCTCAGTTTCTGTTGATTCCACTGGAGTTGGGGGCAAGGGATGTCTGGGATGGGAGGGCCTAGGAAGGCGGATCTGGGGGGTCTGGGGTGTGAGGGCGCTGGGAGGATCTGGAACAGGGGGGCTAGGGGGGTGTGACGTGATGCGGCTGAGTCTGGGGTTGGGTCTGGGGTTGGGGTTAGTTGGGGCATGTGATGGGGGACCTGGAGGGGCATGTGGTAGGAGGTTGCGGGTTGGGGTATACAGGGTAGACTGGTTGTGGGTTGACAGGGAGGTCAGGGTTGGGGAGGGAAGGGGTGCCTGGGGAGGGGGTGGGGTAGGGAGGAGAGCTTGGGGTGGGGAAACTGGGAAGGGCACAAGCTGGAGAAACAGGGAAGGGCATGGGGTGTAGGAACAGTGAGAGTCTAGGGTAGGGGTTGGGAAGAAAAAGGGCATGGGGGGAACATGGGGGGGGGGTCTGGGGTCAGGAAACATGGGGGCCATGGTCTGAAGGGGGACTTTGCTGTCTGGGGAGGTGCAGGTGATTGGTGGGGGATGGTTGAGGGGTTGGTTGGTGGGAGGCTTCTCTTACAATCCTCCCTGGTGTGTGTGTGTGTGTGTGTGTGTGTGTGTGTGTGTGTGTGTGTGTGTGTGTGTGTGTGTGTGTGTGTGTGTGTGTGTGTGTGTGTGTGTGTGTGTGTGTGTGTGTGTGTGTGTGTGTGTGTGTGTGTGTGTGTACTCACCTATTTGTGCTTGCAGGATCGAGCATTGACTCTTGGATCCCGCCTTTCCAGCCATCGGTTGTTTACAGCAATGACTCCTGTCCTATTTCCCTATCATACCTAGTCTTAAAAGTATGAATAGTATTTGCTTCCACAACCTGTTCCCCAAGTGCATTCCATTTTTCCACTACTCTCACGCTAAAAGAAAACTTCCTAACATCTCTGTGACTCATCTGAGTTTCCAGTTTCCACCCATGTCCCCTCGTTCTGTTATTATTACGTGTGAACATTTCATCTATTTCCACTTTGTCAATTCCCCTGAGTATTTTATATGTCCCTATCATATCTCCTCTCTCCCTTCTTTTCTCTAGTGTCGTAAGGTTCAGTTCCTTCAGACGCTCTTCATATCCCATCCCTCGTAACTCTGGGACAAGCCTCGTCGCAAACCTCTGAACCTTCTCCAGTTTCCTTATGTGTTTCTTCAGGTGGGGGCTCCATGATGGCGCGGCATACTCTAAGACAGGTCTCACGTAGGCAGTGTAAAGCGCCCTAAAAGCCTCCTCATTTAGGTTTCTGAATGAAGTTCTAATTTTCGCCAGTGTAGAGTACGCTGCTGTCGTTATCCTATTTATATGTGCCTCAGGAGTTAGATTAGGTGTCACATCCACTCCCAGATCTCTTTCTCGAATCGTTACAGGTAGGCTGTTCCCCTTCATTGTGTACTGTCCCTTTGGTCTCCTATCACCTGATCCCATTTCCATAACTTTACATTTACTGGTGTTAAACTCCAGTAGCCATTTCCCTGACCATCTCTGCAACCTGTTTAAGTCCTCTTGGAGGATCCTACAATCCTCGTCTGTCACAACTCTTCTCATTAATTTTGCGTCATCCGCAAACATTGACATGTATGATTCCACTCCTGTAAACATGTCATTTACGTAAATTAGAAAGAGGATTGGTCCCAGCACCGATCCTTGAGGTACTCCACTTGTTACTGTTCGCCAGTCCGACTTCTCGCCCCTTACCATTACCCTCTGGCTCCTTCCTGTTAGGTAGTTCTTCACCCATTCTAGGGCCTTTCCGCTTACTCCTGCCTGCCTCTCAAGTTTGTATAGCAGTCTCATGTGCGGTACTGTATCAAAGGCCTTTTGGCAGTCAAGAAATATGCAGTCTGCCCAGCCTTCTCTGTCCTGCCTTATCCTTGTTACTTTATCATAGAATTCTAAAAGGTTTGTTAGGCATGATTTCCCTGTCCAGAACCCATGTTGGTGCTTGTTTACAAACCCAATGCTCTCCAGGTGCTCAACAAGTCTTAGCCTAATTATTCTTTCAAGTATTTTGCAGGGGATGCTTGTCAATGATACGGGTCTGTAGTTAAGTGCCTCCTCCCTATCACCTTTCTTGAAAATCGGTACGACATTTGCCTCCTTCCAGCAACTGGGCAATTCTCCCGACATAAGTGACTCATTAAAGATCATTGCCAGAGGCACGCTGAGAGCCTGCGCTGCCTCTTTAAGTATCCACGGTGATACTTTGTCTGGTCCAACAGCTTTATTTGCATCCAGTGTTGTCAACTGTTTCATTACCTCCTCTGCTGTCACCTCTATATCTGATAGGCTTTCATCTAGGGTAATCGCTTCTAACAATGGGAGCTGCTCAGGCTCGGTTGTGAACACTCCATGGAAATTTGCATTCAGTACCTCGCAGATTTCCTTGTCGCTTTCTGTATATGCCCCTTCTGTTTTCCTCAGTCTTGTCACTTGGTCATTTACCGACATCTTCCTTCTTATATGGCTATGTAGTAATTTAGGTTGCTTTTTCGCTTTGACTGCAATATCATTCTCATAATTTCTTTCCGACATTCGTCTTATGTTAATGTAATCATTCCTAGCTCTGTTACATCTAATCCTGTTGTCCTCTGTCCTTTGTCTTCTGTACTTCCTCCACTCCCTCCTGCTTCTCACCTTTGCTTCCTGACATTGTCTATCAAACCATGGGTTATTATATTCCCTCCTGCTTTTTTCCTTTATTGTTGGAATAAATCTCTCTTCAGCCTCCTTGCATTTCAATATGACTTGGTTCATCATACCTTGCACTGTTTTTCCTATAAGCTCTTCCTCCACTGCACTTCTCCCAGGTAGTCCCTTATCCTTCTGTAGTCCCCTTTTCTGTAATCAAGTCTCCTTCCCGTACCTCTGACCCGTTGGTCACAATTTTAAGCTCCATCATGTAGTCAAAGACTAGGACACAATGGTCACTGGCTCCTAGTGGTATTTCATGTTCCAACTGTTCGATGTCTTCTACATTCTGGTGAAGATGAGATCTAATAGGCTGGGCGTATCCCCTCCTCTTTCCCTAGTATCTTCCTTCACATGCTGTGTTAGGAAATTCCTGTCAATAACGTCTACCAGCTTCGCTCCCCAGGTCTCCTCCCCACCATGGGGATTCCTCGTTTCCCAATCTATCTCTCCGTGATTTAGGTCCCCCCATGACAGTAGTCGCCTTCATTCTATGCGCTATTGTTGCTGCCCTCTGCAGTTATCTATACATGCCTTGCAGTTGTCCTCGTACTCCTGACTGGGCCTTCTATGTTGGTGGGGGATTGTAGAGTATCAAGATTGCAATCTTCTTCCATCCCTGTCAGAGTTCCATGTATGGAGCTCGTGCTTTCATTGGTACCCGGATTTTCCAGCTCATCAAACTTCCATTTCCGCTATTAGGAGTGCCACTCCTCCTCCCTGTCTCTGTGTCCTTTCTGTCTATCACCTGGTACCCCTCCGGAAAAGATGCATCCGAGATCATGTCATTTATTTTAGTTTCCACTATTGCCACTAGTCTGGGTCTGCCTCACTAACTCTTTTTTTATCTCTTCTGCTTTATTGGCTACCCCATCAGC
>WNGS01063819.1:0-21095 GCA_020271785.1 Procambarus virginalis | reverse complement strand
AGTGCATGACGTCACTGGGGTCCCGCTTAGTGCATGACGTCACTGGGGTCCTGCTTAGTGCATGACGTCACTGGGGTCCTGCTTAGTGCATGACGTCACTGGGGTCCTGCTTAGTGCATGACGTCACTGGGGGTCCCTTAGTGCATGACGTCACTGGGTACCTGCTTAGTGCATGACGTCACTGGGGTCCTGCTTAGTGCATGACGTCACTGGGATCCTGCTTAGTGCATGACGTCACTGGGTTCCTGCTTAGTGCATGACGTCACTGGGTCCCCTTAGTACATGACGTCACTGGGGTCCTGCTTAGTACATGACGTCACTGGGTTCCTGCTTAGTGCATGACGTCACTGGGTTCCTGCTTAGTGCATGACGTCACTGGGTCCCCCTTAGTGCATGACGTCACTGGGTCCTGCTTAGTGCATGACGTCACTGGGTTCCTGCTTAGTGCATGACGTCACTGGGTTCCTGCTTAGTGCATGACGTCACTGGGGTCCTGCTTAGTGCATGACGTCACTGGGGTCCTGCTTAGTACATGACGTCACTGGGGTCTGCTTAGTGCATGACGTCACTGGGGACCTGCTTAGTGCATGACGTCACTGGGTTCCTGCTTAGTGCATGACGTCACTGGGTTCCTGCTTAGTGCATGACGTCACTGGGGTCCTGCTTAGTGCATGACGTCACTGGGGTCCTGCTTAGTGCATGACGTCACTGGGGTCCTGCTTAGTGCATGAGTCACTGGGGTCCTGCTTAGTGCATGACGTCACTGGGGTCTCCCTTAGTGCATGACGTCACTGGGGTCCTGCTTAGTGCATGACGTCACTGGGTTCCTGCTTAGTGCATGACGTCACTATGGTCTCCCTTAGTGCATGACGTCACTGGGGTCCCCTTAGTGCATGACGTCACTGGGGTCCTGCTTAGTGCATGACGTCACTGGGGTCCTGCTTAGTGCATGACGTCACTGGGGACCTGCTTAGTGCATGACGTCACTGGGGTCCTGCTTAGTGCATGACGTCACTGGGGTCCTGCTTAGTGCATGACGTCACTGGGGTCCTGCTTAGTGCATGACGTCACTGGGGAATTGCTTAGTGCATGAGGTCACCGGGGTCCTGCTTAGTGCATGACGTCATTGGTCTCCTCTCATTGTCAGTACTTGCTCACGTGACCCTAAATATGTCACTGAGTACTGTGAAGTTGTTCTACTTTGCACCATCGTATTTAACGGAAATAATTCTTTAAAATACAGAGCCTGACACCAACCTCATTACATAATACACTGTAACAATACAGCCATAGCGTCTTCCTGCTAATAGAACGTGGCCACCTGTTCTCTAGGCTTAGTGCTCTCTGGCCACCTGCTGGCTCTAGGCTTACTGCTCTGTGGCCACCTGAACAAAACACCACCAACAAGAAACACCTGTTGAAAAGTGAGTTTCTGTGATAACCACTGACCTCAGAACACGTTTCACAGCAACTAAGTGACGACCAATGGACTGAAAACGTGGTACACAGTATCTTAGTGTAAAATTTAACTATCTGTTATACCACTCTCTTAACTGTAGTGCATAGTAATTAAGTCATCTCTACATTCTTATGACTATTTTAATTTTTGTTTGTTTTGAACACTCAAAATTTTATTGCCGAAACAACATAGGGACTGTTTCAGTTTCAGTTTCAAGACCATAGGACTGGTAAGTCGGGAACAGAAGGATGGGAGAGGACATAGGAAAACTTGAAAAGGATTAGGGTGTGAGGGAGAGGAGGGGGGTTACAGGTAAGTGGCCCAACCACTTTGGGTTGATTGTGATGAGAAGTGATGGGTGAGTGTGGAGGTGATACATGGTGGATAGTAAAAGGCTCGTTTTTTTTTCTTTCTTTTTTTCCCCTGATCAGCTGGCGGTGAGTAGCCATAATGCAGGTGGTGGTTGATTAAATAGCCACTCGCCGTTTTTCCTGGAGAGCTGTGCTTTATTTTTTTATCAGTGGTTGGTGGTTGAGTGGAGTTTTTAAATCCTTAATCGGTGGGTTTCAGGTTGTAGGAGTTAGGTGTTCAGTGGGGCTGGCGGATGCCATTCGTCCTCTTGTGGTAGGTTGCTTAAGATCCTGGGCCTGGGGTAGGCTCTGTCGTGGATGTATCTTCTTACCCTCTGTTGGAGGGACATCCTCCTCGACCTGTGAGGCTGGTCGAGCATAGCGTAATTCGTCGTGTTGAGGACAACAAAGGGATCGTCACGGTTTGGCATATATATATACTTTTAATTTTATATAGCTGTTTGATCGAGAGGCAATGCAGGAGAACATTCAGTGGGTCAATCCTCAGTCTATTATGAAGGTCTTCTGTGCGTACTCTGTCTAAGAGTGACACATTTGCCACAAATCTGAGCGCCCTGTTCTGGACCCGTTGCAGTTTCAGCATGTTCCATTTCTTTGCCAGAGTGAGTGGGGTGTACGGGTATTCTAGGGTTGGCCGAATGAGCATCTTGTAGATGTGTAGTTTTACATGTTGCCGGGCCTGATGGAAGCGGTATATCTTGGCTAGTTGAGTCTTGGCAATTACTGCCTTCCTGTTAATATGTTCATTAGAGTTCAGAAGCCTTGCTATGTTATATCCCAGGATCGTGGTTGAGTTCTGTACCCTTGTCAGCGTGCCTCCAATGTTGATAGCTCCCAAGGAGCTAGCCCAGCAGCCTATCAAGCAAAGTTGGATCATGCTGGGGTTGGTCACAATTTTCCACTCCCTCTCCCACGTTGCCGTGGCGGCTAGTTCCTCCTTGACCTTCCTTAATCACCATGTCGTGTTTTGCATTTTGTCCTGCAGGCATCGACGTGACAACGTGAATGACATCGTCTGCGAATTGGGTGATAATTGTATCATTGTGGATGGGGCGTGGCAAATCATTCACGAAGAGGTTAAAGAGAACAGGGCTGATGCATGACCCCTGGGGGGGACCCCTGCCATAGGTGTGAATGCAGCTGCTGTTTTTGTGTTAAACATTGGAATGATCCTTCTGTTTTTTAGGAAGTTGTTAATCAGTCTCAGTAGGGTCCAGTTGTGGTGAGGCAGGTTGGCCAGCTTGAAGAGGAGTCCGTCGTGCCAGAGGCTGTTAAATGTCTTGTGTACATTTCTTGTCGCTATTATTGCCGTTTGCTTTTGCTTGCGAACGCTGTCGGCTGCGTCGTAGATTACGTTAATTGTATGTTGAGTCGACCTCTGGTACTTGAACCCGAACTGTTTTTCTGTGAAAAGGTGGTGGTATTCCATATAGTAATTAATTCTGTTAGATATTTTTTTCTCAAAGCATTTCCCTGCCGTTTCTAGCAAGGAGATCGTTCGGTAGTTCACAGGGGAGTATCTGCTCTTGCCTGGTTTGGGAATGAAATTCATATTTGCGGTCTTAAGAACAGTGGGTAGGTGCCCGGATGCCAGGATGGCATTATAGATGTTAATTAAGAAGGCTTTGGATGTAGTTAATGGGAAGGAACTTGAGTTGAATGAGGGTAATACCTGTAAGCCCCGGAGCTCTGTTCTTGGTATTCTTCAGGGCCTCCCTTAACTCTAAAAGAGTGATCGGTCTTGTGATGGGGTGGGATGGATCGAGTTGGGCATCGTCAATGGTTGGTCTCCTGCGAAGGTTTTCGTCGTTTTCCTGGGCCCATAGGCCCACCCTCCGTTGGTTCTCAAGGTTAACCTGGTTAAGGTTTTCGGTGAATATTCCGCGCCAGACCTCTCCCATGAAGTTGGCCTGGTGCTGGGGGTCCTCAATCCTAGTCGTGACCACCTCGTTGTTGGTATTGGTGTGTGTGGTTGAGATGGGAGAGAGGGGTGGTAGTCGGGCCAAGGAGTTGTTTAATTTTCCTCCAAACGCGGCTGGCTCACTCTTGTAATTGTTGGCCTGGTTCACCAATGAGCCCCAGATATGGCGTTTGTGGAGGAGCGTGAGCCCTATCACTTCTCGTCTGAGGGCCTGAATCATGTGAAAATGAGCGAGTCCATCAGAAGGACCCGGTACGGGCCCTTCTGATGCACTCTTGTTGGTAAGATCTCATTTTCCCCTGATTTTCCCTAGTTGGGTCTTCTCGTCGCTTTAAAGCAGCTGGCAGTTGAGGGTTGATTATAGATGTTGATGTTAAATCATTTCGTTATTGGTCTTCTTTTTTGTTGACTATTTCACCAAACTCTGATCTTTGGTCTTCTTCTTGGACTTATCGGTCTTGGTCTTGGTGGTCTGACTTGGTGCTGGCCTTGTGGAGCTATCGTTGGAGGTTGTTGGTGCGGTGTCGTGAAGGAGATCGGCAGCTGAGTAGTGACATTTCCGTGAAGATGATGTTCCAACAGACAAGTCCTCATCCGATTCATCAGATGAGTGAAGAGCAGAGGTGGTAGATCGAGAAGATAGAGTTCTTGAAGGTTGAGTTCTAGAAGGTTGAGTTCTTGCAGGTTGAGCTCTTGGAGTTTGAGTAGCAGCAGTAGGTACTGCAGCAGAAGGAACTTCATAGTATAGACCCTCTACAGGGTCACACCAAGGGTCAATTGCAGCTGAATTCACCACTGGGACGGGTGAAGGGTCAGCAACAGCCGGAGAAACGTGTGGAGCAGGACCTGACAGTAAGTCTGAAAGCGTGGCCGCGTTCACAGTGATGTCACGGTTAGTAACTGGAACTGTAGTAGAAGTGGGGGTCTCAGGAGGCAGAGTCTTGCGTGCTGAAGGTACTCGAACAGGAACTGAAGTCCTGCATTGCAGTAGCGGAATCGTCGTCGGATGTAGAGTCGGCATCATCTACAGGGTCAGTTGCTGGAGTTGAACCCGCAGTGTTGTAGACTTCTTCAGCAAGAATGAAGGTAGGGAGACCGTTCGCTTTGTAGAGAACTTTCAGGAGTCTCAGAAATTCTCTGGGGTTAGTGCCAGCAGTCATTCTGGCCGTCGATATCAAAGCTTTTACTGTGCTAGACAGTGGTTGACCGGGATGGGGTGGAGGCGACAATGGCTGGCTCGATGTGTGGCTGGTTGGTTGGGAGCTGGGCCCCCATTGGCTGGTAGTGACTGTACCAGTAGCAGTAGGACGTCCTCCGGAAGCTCCGGGAAAATGGCGGCTCGGGTGTTGAAACCTGAAGATGAGGCGGTCGCTGATTGGTTGGTTGCTTCCGAGGTAATGGCTCCAGCAGAAGATGTGGTTTTCTCCTTGTTTTTGATGATTTCTTGTCTATGAGGACAACGAATGGAGATTGCAGGATGATCGCCTTTGCAAAGTAAACAGCATAGTATTTCTGACGTGCAGATAGAGTAATGGTGATCAGCTGAGCAGAGGCTACACTTCTGAATACGATGGTTACATTTGCTAGTGGAGTGGGTGTACTCGTAGCACCAGAGGCACTGGTTGACGATGTGAAAACGTTCCATCTTCACACGGAATGGAGGAATGTGAATACCAAAGCTGTAAACACCATTTCTGGTAGCCATGGTAGCCGCAGCTACGGTCTCGAAAGTCAGCTTCAGGGAGCGACTTCTGTTGAAGAAGTGAGCTTCGTGAAGCCCTAAGTCCGGGTTTGATTCCTTGAAGTCGTGCATGAATGCTCTTTCATCTGCTTCATCTTGTTCCACGATCCATTGGCTGAGATCATGAATATCGACAGAGTGTGCAGCCAGGTACTGGCGTGGGAAGTTGAGACGAAGGTGTTGATTGGAGAAATTGGCGCTGAAAAACAGAAGTTTGTCGACTTTCTCCTCACTATAAAAGAAGAAGAGGATGTCCGTGCCTTCCTGTTTGATGTCGTTAGGTGTCACTCCCGCAATGTCTTTAAAAAGCTTCAGAAGTGATGTCTTGGAGAATGGTTGCTCGTTAAGGGGCGTTCCCCGGATCTTATAGCGTCTGTGGCGCATGGTGAGCTTCCTGGTGGCCGATGGGTCTCTCAAAGACTACACGTCACTGGAGATGGCCTCCCGTCTCTACCCGGCATAAAATACCAAGTTAGGAGTGGGGTCTGACCATCTAGAGAGACGAAAGTCTTCTGCCAATTATTTACCCACCCGGCAGTGCTAGGTGCGAGAGAGAAGAGCTGGAGCAACGAGAACACGTCCGGCCATGACGGTTGCAAGTTGCTGAAGGTGATCTGTGATCGGCTAGGTCTGGTTTCAGGTTTCAGGTTTCAAGGCCATAGAGCAGGCAAGCAGGGGTTTGAAGACACTGGCGAGGATGCAGAAATCTTGAGCAAGGAACTGGAGACAAGGTGAAGAGGTGAGATGAAAGATCGGTGGCCCAACCACCGTGGGTAAGAATTGCAGCTAGTGCTGTGGTTTGGTTGTAGAGTGGAGTGTTCATTGTTGCTCGCTGATGTATCTTGCAGGAGGCAAGGCTTCTCGTCGCTTTAAAGCAGCTGGCAATTGAGGATTGATTATAGATGTTGGTGCTAAATCATTTCGTTATTGGTCTTCTTCTTTGTTGACGATTTCAGCAAACTCTGATCTCTGGTCTTTTTCTTGGACTTGTCGATCTTGGTCTTGGTGGTCTGACTTGGTGCTGGACGTGTGGAGCTATCGTTGGGGGTTCTTGGTCCGGTGTCGTGAAGGAGATCGGCAGCTGAGTAGTGACATTTCCGTGAAGATGATGTTCCAACAGACACGTCCTCATCAGATTCATCAGACGAGTGAAGAGCAGAGGTGATGGTAGATCGCGAAGGTAGTGTTCTTGAAGGTTGAGTTCTTAAAGGTTGAGTTCTTGAAGGTTGAGTAGCAGCAGTAGGTACTGCAGCAGAAGGGTCAGCAACAGCCGGAGAAACGTGTGGAGCAGGAGCAGACAGTAAGTCTGAAAGTGTGGCCGCGTTCACAGTGATGTCACAGTAACTGGAACTGTAGTAACAGGATCTGAAGTCTGCATTGTAGTGGCGGAATCATCATAGTCGTCGTCGGATGTAGAGTCGGCAACCTCTATAGGGTCAGTTGCTGGAGTTGAACCCGGAGTGTTGAAGACTTCTTCAGGAACAATGAAGGTAGGGAGCCCGTTCACTTTGTAGAGAATTTTCAGGAGTCTCACAAATTCTCTGGGGTTAGTGCCAGCAGTCATTCTGGTCGTCGATATCAAAGCTTTTACTGTGCTAGACGGTGATTAGCCGGGATGGGGTGGAGGCGACAATGGCTGGCTCGATGTGTGGCTGGTTGTTTGGGAGCTGGGCCCCCATTGGCTGGTAGTGGCAGTAGCAGTGGCTCGTCGTCCTCTCGGAAGCACCGGGAAAATGGCGGCTTGGGCGTTGAAACCTGAAGGTGGTCGCTGATTGGTTGGTTGCTTCCTAGGTACTGGCTCCGGTAGAAGATGTGGATTTCTCCATGCTTTTAATGACATCTTGTCTATGAGGACAACGTATGGAGATTGCCGGATGGTCGCCTTTGCACAGCAAACAGCATAGTGTTTCAGACTTGCAGATGGAGCAATGGTGATCAGCTGAGCAGAGGCTACACTTCTGAATACGCTGGGTACATTTGCTGGAGGAATGGGTGTACTCGTAGCACCGGAGGCACTGGTTGACGATGTGAAAACGTTCCATCTTCACACGGAATGGCGGATGTGAATACCAAAGCTGCAAACACCATTTCTGGTAGCCAGAGTAGCCGCAGCTACTGTCTTGAAGGTCAGCTTCAGGGAGCGATTTCTGTTGAAGAAGTGAGCTTCGTGAAGCATTCGTCCGGGTTTGATTCCTTGAAGTCGTGCATGAATGCTCTATCATCTGCTTCATCTTGTTCCACAAATATTATTATCCTGTTCTCACTCCTTCATCAATATGGTTTTCTAGTCTTGATTTTCTATTCCGGCTTCAATGGTAACTTTTATTTTCTTAATTTATTTTTGTTTCATTCCACCGGAAATTTTGTGTTTGGTCGACTTCCTCTTCACTATAAAAGAAGAAGAGGATGTCCTTGCCTTCCTGTTTGATGTCGTTAGGTGTCACTCCTGCAATGTCTTTAAAAAGCTTTAGGAGTGACGTCTTGGAGAATGATTGCCCGTTAAGGGGCGTACCCCGGATCTTATAGCGTTTGTGGCGCATGGTGAACTTCCTGGTGGCCGATTGGTTTTTCAAAGACTACACGTCACTGGAGATGGCCTCCCGTCTCTACCCGGCATGAATCGCCAAATTAGGAGTAGGGTCTGACCATCTAGAGAGACAAAAGTCTTTCGCTAATTATAAATATATCTGGAATAATGAGTTTCTGAAATATAAAGAATATTAGTTTTCAAAAAACAAAAGGCACAAAATTTTATGTAAAATTTTATAATTTTTTTTAATTTGAATATTTTATTCGTATTTATTTTACTATTAAATTGCTCATTAAATTGTAGTTTTTTTATTTGTATGTTATAATTTTTTTGTATTTGCTAGGTAATAAATATTATTATCCTGTTCTCACTCCTTCATCAATATGGTTGTCTAGTCTTGATTTTCTCTACCGGCTTCAAGGGTAACTTTTATTTTCTCAATTTATTTTTGTTTCATTCCACCAGAAATTTTGTGTTAATACTTTGAATACCCGATTAATATAACCTTTGTGCTCCCTATTCTTAGGTTATTGTCACAGTAGTCTGTAAGTGGGAATCACTTAGTTTCAAGGCACCATTCCTTCCCCTCCCCTTCTAATTCCAGATCCTTATCTTGCAATTGGGTGCAGTGCCTGGTTATGGTTATGTTGTGGCTGAGGGTGTGGAGGCTGGTGTTGATGTTGTTCAGGGCCTTGTTGAGGTTGGTGATGCAGTGCTTGGTTATGGTTATGTTGTGGCTGAGGGTGTGGAGGCTGGTGTTGATGTTGTTCAGGGCCTTGTTAAGGTTGGTGATGCAGTGCTTGGTTATGGTTATGTTGTGGCTGAGGGTGTGGAGGCTGGTGTTGATGTTGTTCAGGGCCTTGTTGAGGTTGGTGATGCAGTGCCTGGTTATGGTTATGTTGTGGCTGAGGGTGTGGAGGCTGGTGTTGATGTTGTTCAGGGCCTTGTTGAGGTTGGTGATACAGTGCCTGGTTATGGTTATGTTGTGGCTGAGGGTGTGGAGGCTGGTGTTAATGTTGTTCAGGGCCTTGTTGAGGTTGGTGATGCTGTGCCTGGTTATGGTTACGTTGTGGCTGAGGGTGTGGAGGCTGGTGTTGATGTTGTTCAGGGTCTTATTGAGGTTGGTGATGCAGTGCCTGGTTATGGTTATGTTGTGGCTGAGGGTGTGGAGGCTGGTGTTGATGTTGTTCAGGGCCTTGTTGAGGTTGGTGATGCAGTGCCTGGTTATGGTTATGTTGTGGCTGGTGTTGATGTTGTTCAGGGCCTTATTGAGGTTGGTGATGCAGTGCCTGGTTATGGTTATGATTTGGCTGAGGGTGGGAAGGCTGGTGTTGACGTTGTTCAGGGCCTTGTTGAGGTTGGTGATGCAGTGCCTGGTTATGGTTATAACAATAAGCACTACAATAAACATCATGAAAGTGGAAGATCCAGACAAATTTATGCATGATATCCAAACTCCTGTAAAAGTAATATATATCAACACGAGCGAGGCAGATTTTACAAGAGAAATTGACAATACGCCCATGCACTCAGCCCCCGGGTCCAGATTCATGGAATTCAATATTTATTAAGAAATATTTTACTAAACTAATAAAGGTGTTTCGAAGCATGATGATGTTGCAACATATCCTAATGCTTTGGTCATTGAGAAAAGATGCATGATGATGTTACAACACGTCTTTCTACTTGTTACACTGCAGCATTGTTCAGATTTTGGACATTTCTTTCTCATTCACTTGTTATGTAGTATTTAAATACCGGTTAAAAGGAAGATGCGACGCCGTTGTCATGGAGACATCACCCCTCCTCCTCCTGGCTGATGTTTACACATTTACGTCATAAACTGCATATATGTCATGTTTTATGCCCTCCAAAGGAAGCAGACACAGGGTTTGTCATTTAAGAAACTGGGCTTTTAGGGAAGACTTCATCGTCTAAATATCACCTGTATCTTTGTGAGGAGGCAATGCATCCTCCGAATAGACAGTACGTGTTAGTGATAAATGTAATGAGTACATTTCTTGACTGCCCTGTATAGTAGATAACTGCACTTACGTGGCTGTTACATTTAACTCCCAATATATTTTTCTCGCTTTCTGTTAACATTCAGAATTTTACGATTAAGTTTATAAGTTCATATTCCGAGTTTGAAGACCATAGGACTGGTAAGTCAGGAACAAAAGGATGGGGGAGGATGTAGGAAAACTTGAAAAGGATTAGGGTGTGAGGGAGAGGAGGGGAGTTACAGATAAGTGGCCCAACCACTTTGGGGTTGATTGTAATGAGAGGTGATGGATGAAAGTGTAGGTGATATATGGTGGTTAGTAGAAGGCTCGTTTTTTTTTATTTTTTTTATTTTTTTTTCAGCTGGCGGTGAGTAGCCATTAAACAGATGGTGGTTGATTAAGTAGCTACTCGCCGACTTTCCTGGAGAGCTGTGCTTGTTTCTGTATCAGTTGTTGGTGGTTGAGTGGAGTTATTGAATCCTTAAACGGTAGGTTTCAGGTCATAGGAGTTAGGTGTACAGTGGGGCTGGGGGATGCCATTCGTCCTCTTGTGGTAGGTTGCTTAAGATTCTGGGCCTGGGGTAGGCTCTGTCATGGATGTATCTTCTTACTCTTTGTTGGAGGGACATCCTCCTCGATCTGTGGGGCTGGTCGAGCATAGCGTAGTTCGTTGTGTTGAGGACAACAAAGGGGTCATCACGATTTGGGATGTACATACTTTTCATTTTATATAGCTGTTTGATTGAGAGACGATTCAGGCGAACGTTCAGTGGGTCGATCTTCAGTGTGGTATGAAGGTCTTCTATGCGCACTCTGTCTAAGAGTGACACATTTGCCACAAATCTGAGTGCCCTGTTCTGGACCCATTGCAGTTTCAGCATGTTCGATTTCTTTGCCAGAGTGAGTGGGGTGTACGGGTATTCAAGGGTTGGCCGAATGAGCATCTTGTAGAGGTGAAGTTTTACATGTTGCGGCGCCTGATGAAAGCGATATAGCTTGGCTAGTTGAGTCCTGGCAATTGCTGCCTTCCTGTTGATATGTTCATTAGAGTTCAGGAGCCTTGATATGTTATATCCCAGGATCGTGGTTGAGTTTTGTACCCTTGTCAGCGTGCCTCCAATGTTGATAGCTCCCAGAGAGCTAGCCCAGCAGCCTATCGAGCAAAGTTGGATTTTGCTGGGGTTGGTCACGATTTTCCACTCCCTCTCCCAAGTTGCAGTGGCAGCCAGTTCCTCCTTGACCTTCCTAATCATCAAGTCGTGTTTTGTTTTTTTTCCTGCAGTCATCGACGTGACAACGTGAATGACATCGTCAGCGAATTGGGCGATAATTGTGTCATTGTGTATGGGGCGTTTCAAATCATTCACGAAAAGGTTAAAGAGCACAGGGCTGATGCATGACCCCTGGGGGACCCCGGCCATTGGTGTGAATGCAGCTGCTGTTTTAGTGTTGAACATTGGGATGATCCTTCTGTTTTTTATGAAATTGTTAATCAATCTCAGGAGGGTCCAGTTGTGGTGAGGCAGGTTGGACATCTTGAAGAGGAGACCGTCGTGCCAGAGGCTGTCGAATGCCTTGTGTACATCTCTTGTTGCTATTATTGCCGTTTGTTTTTGCTTACGAACGCTGTCGGCTGCATCGTAGATTACGTTAATTGCATGTTGAGTCGACCTCTGGTACCTGAAACCGAACTGTTTTTCTGTCAAGAGGTGGTGGTATTCCATATAATAATTAATTCTGTTAGACATGATCTTCTCAAAGCATTTCCCTGACGTTTCTAGCAAGGAGATCGGCCGGTAGTTCACAGGGGAGTATCTGCTCTTGCCTGGCTTGGGAATGAATATCATCTTTGCGGTCTTAAGTACAGTGGGTAGGTGCCCGGATGCCAGGATGGCATTATATATGTTAAGAAGGCTTTGGATGTAGTTAGCGGGCAAGAACTTTAGTTGGATGAGGGTAATACCAGTAAGCCCCGGAGCTCTGTTTTTGGTATTTTTCAGGACCTCCCTCAACTCTAGAAAAGTGATCGGTCTAGTAATGGGGTGGGATGTATCGAGTTGGGCCTCGTCGATGGTTGGTCTGGTGTGAAGGTTTTCTTCGTTTTCCTGGGCCCATAGGCCCACCCTCCGATGGTTCTCAAGGATAACCTGGTTCAGGTTTTCGGTGAAAATTCCACACCAGATCTCTCCCATGTAGTTAGCCTGGAGTTGGGGGTTCTCAATCCTAGTCGTGACTACCTCGTTGTTGGCGTTGGTGTGTGTATGGTTGAGATGGGAGAGAGGGGTTTCAGTGGAGCCAAGGAGTTGTTTAATTTTCTTCCAGAACGCGGCTGGCTCACTCTTGTAATTGTTGGCCTGGTTGACCAAAGTGCCCCAGATATGGCGTTTGTGAAGGAGGGTGAGTCCTATTACTTCTCGTCTGAGGGCCTGGATAGTGTGTAAATGGGGGAGGCCTGTGCGGGTCCTTCTGCTGCACTCTTGTTGGTAAGTTCTCATTTTTTCCCTTATTTCCCTAGTTGGGTTGTATTGTTTTATGACTCTTGTGCTTGTTAGGTCGCAGTTTGCACGTGTTGCTTCCTGATGCGGGTATGGAGGAGGTCCACTGCTGCATCTATGTCGTGGATTGGGCAGTCTTGTAAAACTATTACCGGGTCGTCACTCAGGGAATTCATGTAAGGGCGGAGTCTAAGGGTACTGAGGTGGGGTTTGGGAGTACCTATGGTTCTGAAGGGGGTCGTTTGAAGCTGGATAATTATCGGGATGTGATCTGATCACACATCCCCACCCGGGGTGATTCTGGAGTGGAAGATGCCACATTCATGGTTTACCAGGACTAGGTCCGGAGTTCCCGGTTGAACGCCGACGTAAGAGTGGAAAAAAGGGCCGAGGAAGGTTAGGTTCCTTGTCATTAGGAGGTTGTTTAGGATTCTACCCTTGACGTCATTTCTACCATTGGGGGCATTGAAGAACGCAGCATGGTGAGCATTAAAATCACCTGCAAGGATCACAGGCACGTTCCTATTTAGTACTTTATGGATTGCCCTCGTTGGAATTGCATGCTGGCCAGGGGGAATGTAGGTTGTCAGGATTGCCAGAGGGCCGTGGTTGGTGGAGAGTTCAATCACCAGAGCGTTCCCTTCCTGCAGAAAGATATTAGTGAACGGGCATCCTCTTTTGACAAGGATAGCCACGCCTCTGTTCGGCCCCTCGTTCTTTTCAATCGTCGTGTAGCCGTGAATTTTGACGTGTTGATCTGGGCGTGCCGAGGTTTCATTGAGCAAAACTACCTCGGGATTGTGTTTACTAAGTTCTATTTCTAGTAAGTAACGGTTGTTGAAAAAGTGACGAGTGTTTATCTGAATTACCTTCAGCCCCATTATATGCGATGGCAGAGTTGTGGTTGTGTAACATTCTGATGTGACTTGCTTCGTGTGCGGTCAGCTGGGATTGAGTCCCTCCTGGACCTCTGCACACCATTTTCCCCCTCAGCATCGGTGAGTTGAACGTTGTCTATGTAGCTTTCATTCTCAGAGGAGTTTTCACCCTCAATGTCCACTGAATCATTCGAGGATGAGCTGGAGTCAATGGAGTCCTGGTGGGTGAAGCTGTGAGTGTACCCCCCGAGCCGGAGTTGAAGTGGTTAGTGGGTGAGGGGTTGGGGGCCGACTTGGGGAATGAAAGGTCTGGACCACCCTGGCCTGGGAGGTTGTTCCAGAGTTGACTTCCTGGGGTATGACCGAAGTAAGGGGTGAGTCTGAGGCTGGGGGTAGTGGCGGTTGTGCGGGCTGATTGTCGAGGTGGAAGGCTCCAGCAGGGTTGTGGGGTGGGGTAGGAAGGGTTGGCTGTTCAGTTAAGGCTTCAGTAGGCAGTAGGTCTGCAGGTATAGACACCAGAGGGAGGTTATTGAGCTTAAGTAGGCTGTTAATTGTCTTTATGAACTCGGCAGGGTCATTCTGGGCGACCCTGTCTGCGATCGCAATCAATACTTGGACTGAAGGGGTTTTTGCTGGGGACACTGGATCTGCTTGCCTGGTCTGGCCCCCAAATAATTGGGGTTGTGCTTGTTCCCCATTTGGTGGTGGTGGTTGTCCATTGGGGTCGAGTTCTTGGTTTGGAAGGTTGGGGAAGGATTGTGTCCCCATATTTGGTGGTGGAATAGTTTGTGTCCGTGTGGTGCCCTGCCTGGCCTGGTCCAGAATCCTCTGGATTTCCTCCTTCCTTCTGGGGCAGTGAATAGCCACTGCCTTGTGATTTCCACCGCAAAGGGCACATTTCAGGATTGATGCAGTGCATGTTGTGAAGCGGTGGGGTCCTGCACATTTGCTGCATTTTTCGGCAGTTGCCTTGCATTGAGGAGGAAGGTGGCCAAACTCAAAGCACTTGAAGCATTGTTTGACTTCGACGTATCTCTCCCTGCTTATCCGGTCTGGTGTAACAGATAAGTTAAAGCATTTGAACCCATTTTCCACCAGTTCTATGGCTTGGGCTGGAGTTTCAAGAGTGAGCTTAAGAGTTGCTCGGTTCGAGTTGGGATGGTGGATTTTGTATATCCCAACAACTTGTATTCCGTCGTTTGTGGTGTTAATTTCATTTTTAATGTCTTCGGTCCTTTGAGAGGAGATCATCGTACTAAGTCTTGTCACAAAGACCGACCTTGCAGCCTGGTATTGGGCAGTGGGATGGAGTTCAATATTTGCCCTCGTAAAGGCGTCTTGGAGGTCAGGGTTGAGGAGTTTCCTTATCTCATCTTCGTTGGAGAGCACAACTGTGGCTCCTCTTCTGGCTTTGATGTGAACATCTGCAGCCGCAACCTCTGCAATTGAGCTCAGTAACGCTGCAAGATCATTCTCATTGGTGGCTATGTTCCCAGTGAACTTGATGTTAATTTTTATAGTCATTGTGAAAAGATGTTATGGTAATATGAAATGGAATCAGGCAGCAAGGAAGTAGTTAGTAAATCCTAACCCTAACGATAGCCTAGCCATGCTACAATGGCAGAAAAGATGCCCCAACTCGTTGCGTGACCAGATTTACTACACACCGGCCGTGGTACTTGCGCAGAGTCAGTTAAATCAGGTGGCGAAAGAGCAAGAGAAGAGTAAAAGATCAGAAAGACAGGGGTTAGTACATTTAGGTCAGTACAAAACGATGGTGGGTGTGGTGATGGTGGTGAGGTGAGACTGGGATGAGTGGTGAGGTGAAACTGGTGAATGGCAGGTGAATGGGGTGTGGGTTGGTTGGTAGGGTTGAGGAGAGAAGGGCGAGGATGGGTTGTGGAGGGTGGAGGTAGTTGAGTGGAGGAGGGCAGCTGGGTCAGAGATGGCGGTTGGCGCGGCGCCAATCCTCAGGCTTGCTGGAATATTTGAAAATTTCTCTTGGTGGAAGTTATTCTTCGGTGTTTCTATCTGTCTAGTTGATGTAGTCTTCTTGACCAACTGCCGACAACCCCAAGGGTCTCGCATCGGCGACGGGAGGTCTCAGGGGCTGCCAGAAGCGAAGAGCGTTGTGAGGCATGTCTGCTCTCGACGACGGCTGGCTGCAAAGTCTCTGTGATGATCAAAATCAGATACTATACAAAAGTTTTCATTATTTAAAGTTTCCTTTTCAATTTTATTAAACAATTAGGATTTTATACAAAATTTGAAAATATCCCAAGTTACTTTAAAATACATTGATATACTTCGTTTTATTTTATTAGTTTTATAAAATTGTAATATCAATATAGCTATAGATAAAGTAATAAATGTTATTATGAAGCAATAAAATGCTTGTCTTCAAACACTAAGACGGTGAGGATAGGCTATGGTTTTCTATTCAGTTTTTTAGGTAAACTCAAATATTCACAATATGTTTGACGGTACAGTTTGATACTAAGTGAAAATATGTACAATTCCTGACTGCTAGGAATAGTACATAACTACACTTACTTGTGCTGTTACATTTACCTCCCCATATTCGGAGGATGGGAAGTGAAACCACTGAAGTCTACTTAGTGCATGACTTCACTAGGGTCCAGCTTAGTACCTCACGTCAGTGGAGTCCTGCTTAGTGCATGACGTCACTGGTCTCCTTTCACTGTCAGTACTTGGTCACGTGGCCCTAAATGTGTCACTGAGCACTGTGAAGTTGTTCTACTTTGCACCATCGTGTTTAAAGCAAATAATTAAAATCCAGACACCGACACCAACCTCATTACATAATACACAGTATCATTACAGCCATTTCACCTGGGTAATGTGTCAAGCCGTCCTCTTAATAGAACGTCGCATTTTGACATATAGTCTACCTAAGACCAAAAATAGTCGTACTAGAAATAAAAGCGGTTCGCGAAAGTGACATACTGTCCTGTTTTCTGTTTTGGGTCCTGTGGTAGGCTAGGATAAGGGCACTTTAGGACGACAGTTTCATGACGTTGGGAAGCTTTAGCACTAGTAGCTGAGTGAGAATTATTTTCAGATTTGTTGTGGCTCGAATGTAGGGAAAAAATGGATATTATTACCATAAAACGTGCCTTTGATCTTTGCCCTTTTGCATCTAAGGCAAGTTCCTAAAAAAATTATAACCATTTTCTAGATTTTAGAGGCATAAACAATTAATAAACAACAATTATATTAACCACGGCCAAACACGGTTACATTGCATAAATTTATAGATCGCTGAAAAATATTTACAGTAACACGAAACAAAGATGTAGGTAAATGTAAAGAGAAAACTTCGCTGAAAGCACTTATTTGTAGCAGCCAGTATCATTATCCCTTTTCCCTTCATCTTCTCCTTCACTCCCTCTGCCTCTTTCTTACTCTCCCCCCTCTCTTCCTTTCTTCCTCTTCTCTACAAACTTATGCATTTTCTCCCCATCAAACAGGAGCTTTTAACATAGTTGGGAAAACATTAAATCAGCATTTACATAAGTTGATGTTAGGGTTCCCTTATTACAATGAGTCTCCGTCAAATGAGAACCTGAGTAATTAATATAAGTGCAATAGTGTAATGTGGCACCTACTTTCTAGGCTGTTCTCTCAACTTGTGGCCACCTGCTGGCTCTAGGCTTACTGCTCTGTGGCAACTGACCAAAAACACCAGCGTGACCAAAACACTAACAATAGAAACACCAGCGTGACCAAAACACAAACAACAAACACATGTGGAAAGGTTAGTTTCTGTGACAACCACTGGCCTCAGAACACGGTACACAGCAGCTAAGTGTCCCCCAGTGTCTTATGAACTGTGACGACCACTATAAAACACATTGTCTAAGAGATCCCAATTCAATGTACATTTTAATATGTATAGGATACATTCCAAAATTTTAATGTAAAACTTATTTCTTTAATAAAAACTAATTTTCTTTGTCATAAATTAAATTTGTTAACAAAAAAATAAGAATTCAAAATGTTGTACTAAAATTCTTTAAAAATTTCAGTATAAAAATAAATATTTAAAAATCTTTATAAATTTTATATTGTTAATCAAATTTCAATTTTAAAGTAGTTTAAGGCATATTATCGTTGTATTTAAGAGCTAATAAATGTTAATATCATGCTCATCTTCTCACACACATACAAACACCTTGTCTAATGGTCTTGGTTTTCTATACCTCTTTAATGATTAACTTTTATATTCAAAATTTTTTTGTTTCATTCCACCAGAAATTTTGTGTTGATACTTTGAATACCTTATTAATATTCCCTTTGTGTACTGTATTCTTACGCCACTGTCACAATTGTCAAAAAGTAAGGTTCACTTATCTAGTGGGCACCATTCCTTTCTCCCCCCTTTCTCTCACAACTGCACGAAAAATGACAGGTTGGATAGGAAGAACTTTTCACACTAGAGATGCTATACCGATGATGATACTTTTCAAAACGCTTGTGCTCTCTAGAGTGGAGTACTGCTGCACAATGACAGCCCTTTTCAAAGCTGGAGAAATTGCTGACCTGGAGAGCGTGCAGAAGTCCATTACTGCTAGAATCCACTCAGTAAAACATCTAAACTATTGGAACCGACTAAAGAGCCTAAATCTGTACTCCCTTGAGCGCAGGCGGGAGAGGTACATAATAATTTACACGTGGAAAATATTAGAGGGGCTGGTCCCAAACCTGCACACAGAAATAACATGACATGAGATCAGAAGACATGGCAGGATGTGCAGAATACCCCCGTTTATAAGCAGTGGTGCAACAGATACTCTGAGAGAGAACTCTATCAACATCAGAGGCCCGAGACAGTTCAACACGCTTCCGCTACACATAAGGGACATAACTGGCCGACCCCTCACAGTGTTCAAGAGAGAACTGGATAAGCACCTCCAAAGGATACCTGATCAACCAGGCTGTGACTCATACGTCAGGCTGCGAGCAGCCGCGTCAAACAGCCTGGTTGATCAGTCCAGCAACCAGGAGGCCTGGTTGACGACCGGGCCGCGGTCAAGCTAAGCCCCGGAAGCACCTCGAGGTAACCTCAAGATAACCCCGTCCAATCCCTAATCCTTATCCTACATTTGCTTGCAGTGCCTGGTTATGGTATGTCGTAGCTGAGAGTGTGGAGGCCGGTGTTGATGTTGTTCAGGGCCTTGTTGAGGTTGGTGATGCAGTGTCTGGTTATGGTTATAACAAAAGCACTACAATAAACAGCATGAAAGTTGTAGATCTGGACAACGTCTTTACGTGTGATACCCAAACCACTGTAAATATAATAGATATCAACACGAGCGAGGCAGATTTTGCAAGAGAGATTGTCAACATGCTCATGCACTCAGTCCCATGTCCAGACTCATGGAATTCAATATTTATAATGTAATATTTTTCTAAACTATATTCTAAACTAAAAAATGAGTTTAGAAGCATGATGATGTTGCAACATATCCTAATACTTGGATCATAGAGTTTAGAACCTTGATATTGCAACAAATTATAATTCTTGGGTCATAGAGTTTAAAACATTGATAGTGTCGCAACATATAATAATACTTAGTCATAGAGTTTAGAGCATTGATGATGTAGCAACATATGCTAATAATTGGTCATAGAGATTAAAAGTATGATGATAATGCAACATATCCTAATTACTTGGTCATAGAGTTTAGAAGCATGATGATGTTGCAACATATTATAATACTTGGGTCATAAAGTTTAGAAGCCTGACGATGTTGCAACATATCCTTATACATGGGTTTAGAAGCATAATGAAGTTGCAACTTATACTAATACTTGGGTCATAAAGTTAAGAAGCATGATGATGTTGCAACATATCCTAATATTTGATCATAGAGTTAAAAAGCATGATGATATTGCAAATATCATAATGCTTGGGTCATAAAGCTTAGAAGCATGATGATTGATGATGTTGCAACATATCCTAATCATGGCCATAGAGTTAAAAGCAAATTGTTGTTGCAACACGTCTTCCTACTTATTACACTGCATCATTGTTCAGATTTTGGACATTTCTTTCTCTTTCACTTGTTATGTATTATTTAAATACCAGTTAAAAAAATTGCGACGCGGTTGTCATGAAGACCTCACCCTTCTCCATCTGACTGATGATTACACATTTACGCCATTCACCGCGGTTCATTCACCGAATTCGAGAAACAACCAGAAAGCAGGTGTTTAACAGTGCCTTAAAATGATCACTGCACATAGCAGTGAGTCCATTCACATATCAGAGTCCTCACGTTCATGAGGGTTCCTGCTTAGTGCATGACGTCACTGAGGTTCTGCTTAGTGCATGACGTCACTTGGGTCCTGCTTAGTGCATAACTTCACTGTGGTCCTCCTTAGTGCATGACGTCACTGGGATCCTGCATAGTGCATGACGTCACTGAGGTCCTGCATAGTGCATGACGTCACTGGGGTCCTGCTTAGTACATGACGTCACTGGTCACATCTCACTGTCAGAACTTGGTCACGTAACCCTAAGTGTGTCACTGTGTACTGTGAAGTTGTTCTACTTTGCACCATCATGTTTAACGGAAATAATTCATTCAAATACAGAGCATGACACCAACCTCATTACATAATACACTGTAACATTACAGCCATTTCTCTGGGTAGCGTCTCAACCCGTCCTTCTAATAGGACGTCGCATTTTGACGTACAGTCTTCTTAAATTGTCGTACAGGAGAATAAAAGCGGCTCGCGAAAGTGACGTATTGTCCCGTTTTCTGTTTTGGATCTTAGATAGGTTAGGATAAGGGCACTTTAGTACGACAGTTTATGGACGTTGGGAAGCGTTATGAAGAGAAGCTGAGTGTGTATTCTTTTTATTAAATTTGTTATGCCTCCAATTATAGGGAAAAATTGGATATTATTTCCATCAAGCCTTAAAACTTGCCTTTGATCTTTGCCCTAGACATCTTCCCAAAGCTCTCTGAGGCAGGATCTAAGGCAAGTTTCTAAAAAATAATAACCATTTTCTAGATTGTGGAGACATAAACAATTAATAAACAACAATTATATTGTCCAGGTAAAAACACTGTCACAATGTAATGACACATAATACATAGCAGCAAAAATGTATACAATGTCAGAAAACAAAGTTATTGGTATTCGTAAAAAGAAAATGTCGCTGAAAGAACTTGTCTGGGGCAGCCTGAATCATTATCCCTATTCCCTTCATCTTCATCTTCTCCATCTCACCCCCTCTCATCCTCTCCCCTCTTTCCCTCTCTTCTCTACAAACTTTTGCATTTTCTCCCCATCAAACAAGAGCTTTCAACATAGTTGGGAAAACATTATATCAACATTTTCACAAGTTTATGTTCGGGTACCTTTATTATATTCACTCCAGATCAATAAGAACCTCAGTAATTAATATAATATAAGTGACATAATATAATGTGGCATCTATGAGCTCACCATACCCTGTGCTACTTGGACCTTTTTATTCCAGGTAGCAAGTCTTTACACGCCAAACACACACCGAAAGTATGACGTTGGTACAACGTCCAAACAAGTTTTTTAACACCACCTAACCAGTTAAAACACCCATATGCAAGTTGTAACAAGTTCTAATACGTCAATAACACTTTAAGCCAAGATGTACAACTTTATTACAAGTTGTAACA
>WNGS01063810.1:0-16120 GCA_020271785.1 Procambarus virginalis | reverse complement strand
TCGTCCTCGTGATCACAGAATGCCCCATAGAGAAATGACCTGAGGGTAAATACACGATCGATGAGAATCATTGCTGGCGTCTCAATACACGCTGTAATACAAGAAATCTAAAGTAGCAATTGACTAGGCTACAAAATTGTGCTCCTATATTCATGAAGCTGGAACTGAGTGATAAATATTACTAACGTTTGGTGGTGTTATATAGTCTTCCTAACGACAAACTACTCCCTAAGGCTTCTAAATTACTAGATGCATCTAAAAGAAAGAAACCTGTGAGCGTAACAGAGTACTAAGGTCTGCCGAAAGGAGCGTCTGCCAGTCTCAATGGTCACTGCTGTGCACACTTATTCCCGGCTCCGCCCGGGTGGTAATTGTAGACTCTGGGTTCACTATTGAGGCACTAGAGAACAGTGGCAAGTAAATTCCACTTATTAATTGAGTGTTGACGTAATTCTTATCGACAGAATTCTCAATTATGCCACGGGTTCAACACGCTGCCTCGTGCGTGTGCCTTGTTGTTGTAGTAAAGGCGTAATGGCGTCGCCCTCTCCCCGCTCTCGCTTCACCCACGGGAAATATAAACACAAATATTCTATCGTGTAATTATGGAGGAAAATGCGATAATTGAATGGGTTTGAAATAAATAGGGAATTAATAATTAAATATTCTCGAAATACGATTCTAGCGAGACCTGGAGATGATATTTATAATTCTCCAGAGCATTCAAACGTACCAGAATAAAATGTACCAATAATTTCCAATTTCAATTAACTCTTGATTTACATTATCCGGAGTAATATTATCAGCAATATGCTCAGTTAATTAATTATTAACACTATGGGTAGTGGTGTTAAGAGCTACTACAATTAATATGTTAATAGTAATTTATCAAAATATACTAATGGATGATAACGTGTTGGAAATTTCCAACAACGTTGCAGCAACCTATACCTAGCATGCAACACCTGAGCTGCCTGCACCCATATAATGTCATCAGCTGATTTGGGGTGAATGAGTCACAAAACAAGCAACAATGATACAGGACTACGACCCAACAGGAGCATGAGGTAGGCAAAAACAGTGAGCATCCCTGAGATCATATTGGGACAGAGCAAGAGCAATAACCCTCAAACTTGCACAAGATGAGAGGGGACCCAGGGGTCACATCCCCCAATTTGACCCTGCTTGCCCCGCAGGGTTTCCCTGGCCCTTTAGATGCTATCGCCTAAGGGTAGCCCAGTCAGTGTATACTGAATATACCGGTGCCAAAGTCGACCAAAATTAATTATAAAACGGAAACCCCCGGAACGTATCCACTCATGGGGGCCAAGCATAGGGTACCACCCAGAAACACAAGAGGTTAAAGACCCTAATACAACTGTGCGTAGGGATAAAAGGCCAGACCCCCACCATGTTGAAAAAAAGAAAAGAAAAAACACCGCACAACGAGGACAATGTACCTCAGAGGAACAGAGCCGGACGCTGAATAGATGAAAACGCGCTGCGCAGTATCCGGTGTCCTACCAGATAAAATACCCCTTACCCTAAGGAAACAATGGATTAGCAAAAACTGCAGCCACACTCAGGGTGGTCACTGACTGAGCAGCAAAAGAACAACAGAGATAGACCCCATGTGACTTGTGGAAGATAACCCCAAGCCCCAAGGACCAGCGCAAGGACCTGGCTCCTTCAGAGAGGTGTCAGTGAGCAACGGCCTGGAAAACCCCCTTGGTTGGGGGTTTTCCTTATATGTCATCGACTGGGGTTAGGCACCAGAAAGGTAGCACATTAAAAAAAAAACAAACTCCACATGGTAAGAAACTTAAACAAAACCTAACAGAGAAGTAGAAACTCCGTACAATCCCAAGGGGGGCGGAAACAAGCAAACCCACACTTTACGGCCGCGCCAATTGTCCGTGCAGCCCTCCCTCCCCTCACTCTTGAGATGGGGATAGGGGGGAGGGCTGACCTCACCGCGCCAGCTTTCTAGCACTCAGTTCGGAAGCTAGGCTTCAACCAACGCCAAAAAACGCCGGATCCCGACCGGTGGGTGGAGAGTGCAGGGGCCTCGGGTCACCCAGAAAATGGATTTCATTACATTCAACGCTGGTTCGAGAGGGCCCTCGGCTCCCTCTGGTCTTCGCTCCGCCCCACTCGCGTCCCCACCCTATTCTAGAGAGAGAACTGACGCACCGCAGTGAAGGAAAAGAAAGGGCTGATACCGTGCCCCGATGTCGCGACGGCGCCACAAACTCTGGCCACGAAAAGTAGAGCAAACAGGCTGCACCTGCGCCCCAAAGCAACACAAGAACGTCCAGGAGCAGAAACGTTAACAAAATAACGGTAGCCCGGAACCTGTGCGACCTCCAAATCCCCGTGCCCAAATATCAGACCAAGACACATTCCCAAAAACGGCAGCGGAAAGATCCAATGTCCGAAACGGCATGGGCGCGAGGAAGACCCAGGCTGGCTAGACTTAAGAGGCTAGACCCTGTGGATGACCTGAGACACACGAGCCCTGTAACAGGGAACGAGGGGAACCATATCAACCCAAAGCGCATCCCCAGCACAGCACGCAGTAGTTAACGGTGAAGAGCGCAAATGGACACAACAACACGATGCACCCCGGCCAAACCAACCGAGCATCAATAACCCCAGACATTCCGGGAAAGCAGACGTCACAGCTCTACCGGCCTGGAAAAGACGGAGAAGGCTGCAAACATACAAATCTACCACCCAGAACCAGCAGAGCCAAACCCCTGCGCTGGAAGAGAGCAGGAAAGCTCCCCAACCCGACCACAAGAGGCCAATGCCAACAAAAAACGGGCTAGGAAAACAATCTGGTAACGACATGGGCCCTACAAATACTGAGGAGAGGAAAGATGATGCGAGCCACCTTGACCAGTGACCAGGAGGCTCAGGCGGAGCTTGAGAGCCGAAGGTTGCAAACAAAATACCGAGAAGAAGAAGCGTACGAAAGGGGCAGATGTGACGCGGTAAAACAAATTGCTGCGCCGCCAGGTGCCAAGCGGAGAGTTATCACAGAAAAGAAAAATGGCACCGGCTCTCGAGCCAGGAGCACCGGACTGGCCCTCGGGGCATACACCACGGGCGACGAGGGAATGATGACGTCACACACAAAATTGCGGACCCCATAGCAGCCAAAGTAATTACAATTTCGACTTTTTGTTCACATATCCATACTCAGAGAAGGGTTTTGCACTTTCAAAAAACAAGAAATTTTTTCCAGAAAACTGTATTTCCTGCGCACTGGGGGTGCGTACTTTGGTAGCCAAGCAGCCCAGTGGTTAAAAGAATTTATGGTTAGTTACACATCACTGTAAATGGGCATGGTATATGAAATAAAAAAATATTGTCATGATCAGACATAAAAAGTCATTACAGTACCTTGATATTTGAAGTTTGTATTTGGACTTCTTTTGTGTTTTCTCTGGGTCGAATTGTATAGGCGTGCGAAACAGATGGTGCAGAATCTTCAACTTTTACTTGACTTGCCCATTTTTTAAACAGTTGCCGCCTTTTCTGCTTGCCTATACATAAGCCAGGTTGTCCCCAAACTTCAATTGAAAATAAAACTGGGGGCCTTTCTCAAGTGTCTTTAGGATTTTTATTATCAACTTCTTTACACATGAGAGAGCTTGTATGTTAGGATGTCTGAGGGCAACCATTAAAAATTTAGATTTTTGTTTTATCATCCATTGATGGCATAGGATGTCATCAAATGTCTTGTATATGGTTGTTAAGTTAAATCCGATTCTTTCACCCTGTGTAAAAAACTTGCCTAAACAATGAGCAATATTAGTTTTTTCTTCATTATTCTGAAAAGGTGAATTGTTCTGGGAATAGAGACTTGTGGAGCAGGCTGATGTGGTCATGGTGCTACTAAATGATAAGGGGAGCATGATCAACGCTTCTGATAGCGAGTATCCACCACATTGTTTGTTTTTGCCGACTTCAGTTAGTTCATCATGGTTGGTGAAACACAGCAAAGCCAGTTGCTATGCATGTGCTATAGTCTAGTTCCCAATATGATATGACTAATATCAATAGGTACAGAAAATTCTAAAGATATTAGCAAACAGGTGGACTAATGAAAATGACTCTCCCATGAAATCCTTTTCTTCTAGTAGTCAGGCACAGCTTATCTGAAGAAAATAATAATCAAGACTTCAGGCTGAAGATCGTGGGATCTTTAGCTGTTAAAAGCATAACAATTCGAAACCATGTTAGATTATGGTGCCATGGTTGTATAATTAATTGCCCCAAACAAGGTAGACATATTTTTATGTGATATATTCACAGATACTCATGGTAATACTGGAGATCAAAGGTGCAAGATAAAACGTGGTTTGTTCAACATAAAAACAGTAGAATGATAAAATAAAGCCAAGTACAGAGGACCAGTTGGTTTACGAACCCCTTGGGGACGAGACACGTCGGTTAACATGTAAGTTCATAAACAAGATAATGGAGGAAAATGAAGAGAAAAAAAAATTAATTTTGTTTCTTTTATAGACGTTTAGCCTCGTCCCCATCTAGGGGAAAAAATCGCCAGGTTCATAGCATAAATGCGCCAGTATTTTGTCTGCCTACAGCCAAAAGAGAAGAAGTCCTGGTCCACTTATCCCTCAGGAGAAGGGTGGAGGTGAGAGAGAAGACCCCAAAACAGCAGCCCCAGAGATACAGACTACCTGCAAGCAACAACTAGGGAGTACACCCTCACTGCTGCTGGTCTCCCTCCCTCCCTCCAGGTGCTAGCTTAGTGTATGCCAGACAGAGCATACCTGGAGATCGCCATCATAATACGTAGAGTATTCAAGAAACAATATTTTATAGATTTTTACATCCTATAATGATTACTAAAAAAATCTGTAACCACAAATTATATGATTATTACATCCAGAATTTAGAAACAAACTACCTGGCTAACGGGTCCTAGTGTGATAGACTTATCAGAGTGAGCCGTCTCCTCCCACAACCATCGACAAACATCCCTCACATCCCACCACCCACCATCATGCATACACATCTCTCTGCTTCAAGGTCACGTAGTTCAACTCAACTCCCTTCCTACCTTCCTGTCTGCCCTGCCTGCCTACCTGCCTGCTTCAGCCCTCCATCCCTCCCTCACTGCCGTATTCGTGACCTGACCTGCCTTTCATCCATCCCTCTTGTCCTGCCTGCCTACTTCCATCTCTCCTCTACCTCCCAGTCTCTCCCTGCCTACTCCAGTCTCTCCCTGCCTACCTCCTACATTCCTCCTGCCTACCCCAGTCTTCCCTCCCTGCCTGCCTGCTTCCCCTGCCTGTCCCTGCCTGTTTTCCCTCCCTGCCTCCTACCTGCCTTCCTCCCTCCCTCCCAGCCTCTCCCTGCTTCCTTTCCCTCTCTCCCTCTCTCACTAATTCTCCCCTCCTCACTCTTCCCTCCCTTCCTGCCTATCTCCTAGCATCTCTCCACTACCTCACCCCTCCCTCACTACCTCCCCTCCCTCCCTCTCTCACATACTGCCTCACCCTAAGCTCCACCCCTCGCCCACCAGTCGCCATCCTAGCAATGCAGCATTTGAGCTGACATCGACTTGCACGGAGTTTCCCTGACTGTGCAGATATCAAATAAAGTCACGAAGAACCCTCCAGCCTCATGACAAATCAAAAAATGGAACAATAGGCCTGAAGCGACTCACAGAGTGAAGGCACTCTAAGAGTGGTGGCGCCCGATACGGTCACTGGGTCCCTCCCACCCAATCACCACCTACCCTGGGCCGGCGCGAGGCTTGGTGGACACGCTTCCTCACCGAACTTAGTTCGTGTAGTGTGACTCCCTAATCCTAATCGGAAACTGGAACTTTCTGGATAATTTAAGTTCACAAGCCAAGTGGTCCTCTGTAATTAGGATAGTCTCTGCTAGTGTATAATAAATAAAATAGTGTATATGAAGGTAGTG
This sequence comes from Procambarus virginalis, assembly GCA_020271785.1. Taxonomy (NCBI): domain Eukaryota; kingdom Metazoa; phylum Arthropoda; class Malacostraca; order Decapoda; family Cambaridae; genus Procambarus; species Procambarus virginalis. Next base: position 10,156 of record WNGS01063810.1, on the reverse strand, counting down.
AAACATCTGATAACTCCTGAGAGAGCCATGGAAATACCTGAAGACCTTAGAGAAAGAAATTAAGAGTGGGAGATTGAAGATGAAAATTTACATTGGAATGTATAAAATGTATTTTCCTGATGGGTCCTTGGTGACTCCCTGTTGCTAGCCACTATCAAGTGGCTCCTCACTTATCAAAACACACCAGGCCTTAGTCATTAACTACTGGGCTGCCACCAAGAAAACTCAGTCGGATTGGAAACAACGCCAATGAGGAAACCCCTTTTAATTTCGCACCATCAACGAGTGCGCAGTAGGTGTGTACGAAGGACTCTTGGGCCTCCAGTGAGAGGCAGCCACCTAATACAATAAAGATGGCTTTTATTCAACGGTTCGATAAAGATGGTTCGACTTGAAAAATTCCCAGAATGTCTTAGGGCTACTGGTTGGGTTAGTACTGAAGTGAGCAACCATGGTTGGCGCAAGGGCACACGCGCCTCTGGCTCCCAAACACCTGTCCGATGCGGTGGAAAGATTGCTCGCTGCTGTCGGTGAAATTCAGACTTTATTGTTTGAAGAACATAAGGGTCATGATATTGAAGAAGCTAGGCGCAATAAGAACCTAACACACAGGTCGGATGCAAGTGATACAGTACTTGCGATACATCGCAAGTGGATGATTCATCAGGCGATACATCGAGCGCATCCAGTTGTAGTTCTGAGCCACCCTTGCCCACCTATGCCATCTCCAAATTTTTATAGATGATACATAGATGAATTGTTTTCTGGGTTCAGTGATGATTCATCTGATACAAGTAGCATAGATGAGCATAGATGGCGTCCATGGTGGTGTTTTCCATAGATATTTTCAAGAATAGCTGAATCTCTTCCAGAATGGCTGAATCTTTTCCTGATTGACTGAATCTCTTCCAGACTGACTGAATTTCTTCCAGCGAGTACCCTTACAAAGCAATCTTTTCAAGACTTCCTTATAAACTGATCTCTTCCTATAATCTTTTCAAGACTACCTTATGCTTCACAAGCTTGGCTACATACCAAGTGGAAGCAGGGAAGACCCCCTTAATTATAGACCGGTATCACTGAGAAGTGTAATAGTCAAAATATTGGAAAAAATAATTAAAACTAAATGGGTAGAACACCTGGAGAGAAATGATATAATATCAGACAGACAGTATGGTTTTCGATCTGGAAGATCCTGTGTATCGAATTTACTCAAGTTTCTATGATCGAGCAACAGAGATATTACAGGAAAGAGATGGTTGGGTTGACTGCATCTATCTGGACCTAAAAAAGGCTTTTGACAGAGTTCCACATAAGAGGTTGTTCTGGAAACTGGAAAATATTGGAGGGGTGACAGGTAAGCTTCTAACATGGATGAAAAATTTTCTGACTGATAGAAAAATGAGGGCAGTGATCAGAGGCAATGTATCAGACTGGAGAAATGCCACAAGTGGAGTACCACAGGGTTCAGTTCTTGCACCAGTGATGTTTATTGTCTACATAAATGATCTACCAGTTGGTATACAGAATTATATGAACATGTTTGCTGATGATGCTAAGATAATAGGAAGGATAAGAAACTTAGATGATTGTCATGCCCTTCAAGAAGACCTGGACAAAATAAGTACATGGAGTGCCACTTGGCAAATGGAATTTAATGTTAATAAATGCCATGTTATGGAATGTGGAATAGGAGAACATAGACTCCACACAACCTATATATTATGTGAGAAATCTTTAAAGAATTCTGATAAAGAAAGAGATCTAGGGGTCGTTCTAGATAGAAAACTATCACCTGAGGACCACATAAAGAATATTGTGCGAGGAGCCTATGCCACACTTTCTAACTTCAGAATTGCTTTTAAATACATGGATGGCGATATACTAAAGAAATTGTTCACGACTTTTGTTAGGCCAAAGCTAGAATATGCAGCGGTTGTGTGGTGCCCATATCTTAAGAAGCACATCAACAAACTGGAAAAGGTGCAAAGACATGCTACTAAGTGGCTTCCAGAACTGAAGGGCAAGAGCTACGAGGAAAGGTTAGAGGCATTAAATATGCCAAAACTAGAAGACAGAAGAAAAAGAGGTGATATGATCACTACATACAAAATAGTAACAAGAATTGATAAAATCGATAGGGAAGATTTCCTGAGACCTGGAACTTTAAGAACAAGAGGTCATAGATATAAACTAGCTAAACACAGATGCCGAAGAAATATAAGAAAATTCACTTTCGCAAACAGAGTGGTAGACGGTTGGAACAAGTTAGGAGAGAAGGTGGTGGAGGCCAAGACCGTCAGTAGTTTCAAAGCGTTATATGACAAAGAGTGCTGGGAAGACGGGACATCACGAGCGTAGCTCTCATCCTGTAACTACACTTAGGTAATTACCACCTACAGGTACTAAAACCAAGGGTGTACGTGAGTGCGTTATTTGCAAGCACACAGAACGAAGAAACAGGAAGCGAAAATCTATCTGTACCTGGTGCAATGAGAATGAAGTCATGCTGTGTACCATGGACTGCTTCGTTGATTATCACTCACTTCCGAAGTACTGAGTGTGTAATAGAGTGTGTTACTGTGTAGTGTATGAAACTTTACATATTGTAATTTCAATAAATTTATAAGAAGTAATATTGCGACAATAAACATTTACAGTATTGTGGACACATTACTGACACATGTATCACAGTTCCATGAAACATTATGAACGTTCTACTGTATACATATTGTAAAGAACACAAATATGCATCATATACGATAAAAAATTTAAAACCGCATTGGAAATACAGTACATAGAACAAATAATTGAAAATATATTTGTGGCAACTCACGGTAATGAATGGTGAGCAGCCCATGACGCCCCCTTTTCCACGTCCCTAAAGCCAAAGTGGAATTTTTTAGTTTTTTATACACGCACGTGTTCAGGGAAGTGAATGTAATATTTTACAAAGATAAAAAAAAAAAGAATAATCTGCAAACACTTGATTTTAAGCGCACAGGGAATGTCACAATAAACTCGGTGCATCACAGTGGTTAACCCTTGTGTTGCTAAGGGCTAACTGGCCTTTGTCATCCACAGGCACATAACTGTGACCCATTCATGATGGGTCTTTGTATGCCAGGAACATCTTTGCCAAACTTTGTTAGTAACTGTGTCACAAGTGTAAAACCAAATGAACGGAAACTTGGTTTACGTCCAGTTTTCACCAGATATATATTGTAGCTGTTCAGCATGCTTATGTCAACAATATGGAAAAAACACTTTTTTCGACCACTTCAATGTTTTCCGTACACACTCGACAGTGCCCACCATCATGTCAGATTTATCAACCAAACGCATGTTGATATTATAGTAAAGACCACAATCTGGCTTATATTCTGGTTCTTGCATTGCTCGGTTCACCTAGCCACTGTTCACCATTGTACCATCATGAACGGTTGTCTGCAAGTTCACTTCTCTCTCGTCTTTCCACTTAACTGAGAGCATTTGATCATATTTTCTTAGCTGGCAGTCACCAACTTCAAGATTATTGTTAAACACTGGCATTTCCTTTCTTCTTGGCTTTACTGTGCCAACCATTCCAGTTCTATGTTCAATCAAGAACCTAGCTAGCAAGGGACTTGTATAGTAGCTATCTGTGTATAAAATGTGGCCCTTGTTCATCCAAGGTGCCATCAGTGACTTCACCACACTACCTGTGAAACCATGTTGGTCGTTACCGGGAATGTCTACATCGCTAGCAGAATACAGAATCCATGTGTAACACGTATCCTGTTTCACAGTCACAAAGAACAAAGAATTTCAATCCAAATTTGTTGCATTTGGAGGGAATATACTGCTTGAAAGCAACACGTCCTTTGAAAGGCACAAGGGATTCGTCAATCACCAGCTTCTGTGCTGGTACGTAGAAATCTCTGTACTTTCCAATCACTTCATTCATAATGTGCCTAACTCTCCAAAGTCTATCATCCTCTGTCCAGTCTTCATTACTTGCAAAATGAAGACACCTGAAAAGTATCTGAAACCTGTTTTGGGACATATATTTCCCGAACAAAGGTGTTGGAACAGTCTAATCTTTGCTCCAATAATCTGTGATAGCGTGTTTGACACAATGTTTCATCAACATACATAGTGCCAAAAATACATACATTTCACCTACAGTAGTGTTTTTCCAACGCTGCAATTGTGAATATTCTTTTATCTCTTTTCCAATGAGATGAGCCACATGAAGGTTCGTTTGGTGTACTATATATTCCATGAGCGGCACATCATAAAATGCTGCAAAATAATCCTTTTCACACATGTCCTCATCATTATCAGGGAAAAGGTCTGTAATCCCAACGTCTTTATTGTCAAAGGCAGGAATTAGAGGAATAAAATTGTCACCATCACTCCACACAAGTACACCTGGTGTCCTGCGAGACACAACAGCGGCATGACGGCGAGAAAGCGTTGCTCACCGTGGACCAGGAGCTGAAGCCCGTCTATGCAAAGTACGGCTGCTACGCGAATGTGAAGTGAAATCATGTGAATATGAGGGTCTTGGTTCCTTGTGTGGTGCCAAGCAGCGGTGCTTGGCTGGGCGAAGCGCTGCTGACGAGACAAAATCACACTTGGTAACACCACAGTTCACTGGTACTAGCGACAAGCGTGGTAACACTATGCTCTGAATCCACTTCACTAAAACCAGAAAAAGAGTCACCTTTCTCTGACTCGTCACCCAAAATATCCTCATACTCTAAATAAGTACAAGAACTGTGTGGTTGTGGGTGAATTGGTGTAGATACTGGGCAAGGAGGCACTGGTGAGCGTGTAGGCCTCGCCACGGGAGGAGGCTGTATTTCATATTCACTGTCTGTGCTACAATCATCGGTCAATTGTTTGTAGTCCTTATCAATGTCAGTCATTAAAATCACTTTCCCCACCATCAGAAAATTATTCACTAGTTATTTGCTCTTGAGTAAGTGATTGCATGCTGCGTGCCTGGGAGGCGTTTGGCCGTGTGTTCGCCATGGTGACCGCTGGGTAACTGAGACCTTCCACACGTTGGTGGCGAGAGCAGGATTTTTTTTACAAAATGGTGGCTGTTTACTATAGACCCTGGGCAGCATATGGGCCCCCCTCCTACTCCGCTAGCCATTCAAATCTTGCGCGGTACTCCATCACGTCATATGACGTGTTGCACAGTTTAACCCTTAAACTGCGCATGGCGTATATATACGCCCTGAGTAACATGTCCGACGGTGCGCATGGCGTATATATACGCCATAGGGTGCCATTCCCGATTCAAATGGCCCGCGGCTACACGGGGTTCACAGTAGCTTCCTCAGGGCACTTGTAAACAGACGCCATTAAAAAAAAAATCGTGGGCAATATTCTCAGGTGTGAGAGGCACAGTACTGTTGGAGCAACCAAGGCTGGCGCATGCAGCATGAGCGATCAGCATTGCTGTTCAGCTTGTGACCACAGCATCACCGAAAAATGTCAAAATAAATATATAACTGTTATTATTTAGTGATGACAATATTACAGATGACCCGTGACTGTGATATAAATAACCAGGGTTGTGATAATAGCAGGATTGTTGTAATAATTAGCGCTGTGGGAGGAGTGATGCTGAGAGACTGAGGGAGACAGCATCGTTTACTGACTGTGTGGCCACCTGTTATTGTTTACATTCACCATACCAGCTCAGTGGTTCTCTATGGTGAACACAAATGTAGATACTTATATATAATGTGTGTATTAGTGTAATAACAGCAAAAGGATTATGCTGGGAGGAGCCATTTGGGTGACGGAGGTGACGTCGTCTGCACGATTTGTCAAGCTGTTTAGAGGGTGGCCACTATGCTCTTTGGGCGCACTACAAGCTTAGGTGTACAGTTACAGTGCATAAAACATGTAGATATATATATATAATATGTGTATATAGGGTAATAACACTGCAAACAGTATTGTTGGGGGAGAAAGTTTAGTGCGTGTGATCTTGAATGAGTGAGGGAGCCGCCAGCTGCCAGCTGTGTATACCGACGACTCTTAGTGCCTGAACTAACTATATCAGCTTAGCTGTACAGTTGTGGTGAACAAAATATATACATACTTATATATAACATCTGTATATAGTGTAATAACACCACAAATGGTATTGTTGGGGGAGAAAGTTTAGTGCGTGTGTTGAGGGAGTGGCAGCGAGTGGCTGGCTGGTGTGTGGCGGTAACTCTTCGTTGCTCTTCGACTCTCAATACCAACTTAGTGGTTCGTAATGGTGACCAAATATGCAAATACTTATATATAACCTGTGTATAGAGTGTAATAGCAGCAAACAGTATTGTTGGGGGAGAAAGTTTAGTGTGTGTGTGACCTTGAATGAGTGAGGGAGCTGCCAGCCGCCAGCTGTGCATACCGACGACTCTTAGTGCCTGAACTAACTATATCAGCTTAGCTGTACAGTTGTGGTGAACAAAATATATACATACTTATATATAACGTCTGTATATAGTGTAATAACACCACAAATGGTATTGTTGGGGGAGAAAGTTTAGTGCGTGTGTTGAGGGAGTGGCAGCGAGAGGCTGGCTGGTGTGTGGCGGTAACTCTTCGTTGCTTTTCAACTCTCAATACCAACTTAGTGGTTCGTTATGGTAACCAAAATATGCAGATACTTATATATAACCTGTGTATAGAGTGTAATAGCAGCAAAACTATTTGTTTATTGTTTTATGAACATAATAATTGAATTACTAATATGCACACCATACGTTTGAGTATAGCGATTATTCACCACTTTTATTATATAAATATATTACAATACACACTATTGAATAATATTACTGCAAAAAAACTAAGAAAAAATCAATCGGAGACATTGAAACAATTAGGTAATAATATCTTTGTGGCAACTCCCATCTGTCAGCGCGGATGACGCTGACCGGCCCTGGCGACCGCTCTGTCAACGCCCACTTTCTGGGGGAGCCCCGTCGGCTCCCCGGAGCTATCCCAGGCTGATATGCTAATTTCAGACTTTGGCATCAGTCATGTGTATGGAGTTCTTAGGCCTACCGGGGACCACGGCCAGAACCGGGCCCCCTCAGAGAGGCAAGGGGAGCAATGGCCTATAGAAGCCCCCGTGTGGTTGGAAGCATTCTATGTCTGCCATCGACCGGGACAGGCACCCAGAAAGGTAAGCGCCCCAAAACAAACTCCTATTCTGGTTAAAATTGCTACCAAAATCCGAACTAGTGGATAGAACTCCCAAACAGAAAAACAAGCAAACTAGTGTGACGTCACACGTCACCGCGCCGCTGTCTGCGCAGCTCCCCCCTCCCCGGGAGGGGAAGGTGGAGCCCCAGACCTCCCACGCCGGCTATCCACCCATCAGTTCTTCGGCTGATGCTATAGGCACCGGTTATGTGCTCCGGCTCCAGTGGTTGTTTCAGCACTGCACCTAGAGTGTGGTGTCTGTTTTCTAGGTGGTGCGCGAGCCGGGAGTGATTCTCCAGTACTCGGGCTGCATGCGCCTAGGGTTCCCTTCCCTAGGTGCCCTGTAAGTACTGCCCTTGGGACTTGGGGCCACCTTCCACAAGTTCCTTGGGGTCTGCCCCTGCTAGGCCGTTTACTGCTTGGTTTTCGGCCGCTCTTTGTGTGCTCGGGTGTTCTGTCTCCCTTGTTCGCCTTAGAGTAAGGGGCAGTTTTGCACTGGTGGGGCGCAGGGTACTGTGCAGCTTGTCTTTTCCCAATCATAGCGGCCGGCTCTGTTCCGCTTGGGTACGCTGTCCTCTTGCGGGGTTTTCTTTTTCTTTTTGTTTATCTACCTGGTGGGGGGTCTGCCTTCGTTCTTGCCCCTGGTGTCCCTTGTGTTCTGAGTTTTCTGGTGGTACCCCCTGCTAGGTCCCCGTGAGTGTACACGTCCCGGGGGTTCAGCTCTTAGAAAGTTGTTTGGTAGTTTTGGGTGCCGGTTAGCAGTACCCTGCCTGGGATTACCTGAGCGCGAGTCCTCTTATAGTAAACGCTCGGGACCCTGGGAAACCCCTGGGGGCGCGTGGGTCCGATGGATGTGACCCCAGAGCCCCCCCCCTCGCTTCCAGCGAGTTTGAGGGTTGCTCACCCCTTGTCTCTGGGTGACTCTCTGTTTTGCCTCCGTCTGCTGCCTGTGGGGTCGGTGACACCTTCGACCCGGAGTCCTGCGAGTTTGTTGCTCGTTATGGCTCGGTTACCCAGTTGTGCTCAGCTGGTGCGGGCAGCAGAGGCGTTGCACTTGAGCCTTGGTGGTGGCAACGCTCTCGTGGTAACTCCCCGGGAGCCCCGGGGCTGCCCCGTTTTGGTTCTTGTTTTTCCCCGGATTCCCCTTCCTGCCTGCATCCGGTTCCTTACCGTCTGTAGGTTCAGGGCGGGGTTTGATGGTGTTGAGACTCGGGCAGTTTCGGGGAAATCCCCTTCCGGGGTAGTGACGGGGGCATTCGAGCCTGTTCCTCCAGCCGTGTTGTAAGAGTCTGCCAGTGGGCTCCCTTCCTTAGTGTTTTCACGGCTGTCCCGGTTTTCTGGTACGGCCGGGGCTTTAGGGGGACGGCTCGGCCCGGGGCCTGTTGTGTGGGTTCCCGGGGCTGCGGAGGGGCTGACTTGGGGGCCTTGGCCCCATAGGACCCCGTGGGGGTTTATATCCCCCTCTCAGCGGGGCTTGTGGTTACGCGGAGTGGGGTTTTCCTCTCCACTCGCCGTACGTGCTGTTGGGCGTCGGCCCCTCCCCGGGCTCGGTTCCTTGGCCTTTGAGTCGGTTGGTTCCGTCCTGTGGGTGGATGTTCCCCCCACCCCTTTTTTTTGGGACGGTGTTTTCGTCATGTTTCCCCGTTCTGGGGGTGCTCCATGACTACTGGTCTCGGGTGCGCATGCGCCTTTGTGTGCCTTCGGGACTGGTTTTGGCTTCCGTGTTCTCGAGGGTTCGGGAAGGTTTTTCCTACTTCCCGCGTTATTGGAACGTCTGTCGGCTCCTTGTAGCCCTGTTGGGCTACTTTTGGCCCAGTTTGGGCTCTTTCTGGGCCTGTTGGGCTACTTGTGGCCGGTTGGGCTACTTGTGGCCCGGTTGGGCTACTTGTGGCCCGGTTGGGCTACTTGTGGCCCGGTTGGGCTACTTGTGGCCCGGTTGGGCTACTTGTGGCCCGGTTGGGCTACTTGTGGCCCGGTTGGGCTACTTGTGGCCCGTTGGACTACTTGTGGCCCGTTGGACTACTTGTGGCCCGGTTGCGTGCCTTGTTTGGGCTCTGTCTTCGCTTCTTTGGCCGTTTTCTTGTTCCTGCTCACTCTTTTGGCTACTTTTCTTGTGCAGTAGTCTTGGTTGCCGCCTTCCCGCAGGGTAGGTTGCGCGTTTTCGGCCAGCATGTCATGCGCGTGCGCCGCGGAGTTTGTTTTGGTCTGGGCGGTGTGTAGTGCCGGTGTTCGTCGTCTTTTTGCTCCAGTGCTTCGCCTTTCGCTCTTCTCCCTTGCCGCGGTATGTGCCCCTTTTCGCTCCGGGGTGTCCTGGGTTCCAGTTGTGGGGAGGCCGCCGAGGTTTCCCTGTGTCATGGGTGTGGGCCGCCTTCTTCGCCTCTTCCTTGCTCTCCTGCAGGTCCGGCTCTGGCTTCTTCACCTGGCGGTGCTCCCAGGTTCTTCTGGGCTCGGTTGAGTCGTGTCACTTCGAGCCACCGTTTGCCAGGTGAGTTTCTGCGGTCTGGCGTCTTTTGGCAGGGCGCTGGATGTGGTGTTATATGCCTGTCTTTCTTTAGGTCTCTTTTTGTACGACTGAGACCGTTCGCACACCAGTGTCGGTCCCCTTTTTTCACCCCTTCCTGTCCCACTCTTGTGCATGTCCAACCCATGCTAGGGTCATTCAGGGGTCCCACCTTTGTTAGTGTTATGTGGTGTGGGGGTTTGTGGTGTTGGTTCTGTACTCGCCTGGTAGGGCTCCTGGCTGTGCTTGCAAGGTTTATGCGCTCTGGCTTTTGGGTCCCGCCTATCTGGTAGAACTTGCGGGATAGTACCAGTGGAGTGCAGTGGTGCCATAGGCACACTCGGGGAACACTGTATATCCATCAGAGGTCTGCAGTTGTTACACGACCTCCTTGCGAGCATACGCCTTCTCGCTGGTACCTTATCTTGAGGTTAACTTGAGGTGCTTCCC